>JAQZBX010012254.1:0-41487 GCA_029593785.1 Cabassous unicinctus | reverse complement strand
GTCTTCAATTTTAGCTGTTTCTTCTTTTTTAATATATGCATTTATGGCTATGAACTTCCATCTCAGTACTTCTTTGGCTGTATCCCATAGGTTTTGATATGTTGTGTTGTCATTTCCATTCATTTCAAGGTAGTTACTGATTTCTTTTGAGATTTCCTCCTCGACCCACTGTTTGTCTAAGAATGTGTTGTTTAACTTCCATATCTTTGTGCCTTATCTGGTTCTGTGTCCCTTACTGATTTCCAATTTCATTCCATTGTTGTCAGAGAAATTACTCTGTGTAATCTCAATTTATCTGAATTTATTGAGAGTTGTTTTGTTGCCTAGCCTGTGGTCTATCTTGGAGTATGATCCATGTGCACTTGAAAAGAATGTAAATCCTGCTGTATTTGGGTGTAGTGTTCTGTATATGTCTATTAGGTCCAGGTCCTCTAATTTATTATTGAAAGTCTTTGTTTCTATATTGCTTCTCTGTCTAAATGTTCTGTCTAATTGTCATAGTGTTGTATTGAAGTCTCGTACTATAATTGTAGAGACATTTATTTCTCTATTATTTTTTTCCAGTGTTTGCCTCATGTATTTTGAGGCACCCTGATTAGGTGCATAAATGTTTAGGATTGTTCTCTCTTCTTGAAAGATTACCCCTTTTACTAACATAGAGTGTCCATCTTTTTCTCTTACAATAGTTTTGCATTTAAACTCTATATTGTCTGATATTAGGATAGCTTCTTCTGTCATTTTTGTTATTGTTTGCTTGTATAATTGATTTCCAGCCATTCGCTTTCAGCCTCCTTGAATCCCTGGGTCTGAGGTGGGTTTCCTGTAGTCACCATATAGATGGAACATATTTTCTTATCCATTCTGTCAATCTGTGTCTCTTCACTGGAGAGTTAGGTCTATTAACATTCAGTGTTATTATTCTCAATGAATTTCTTGCATCAGCCAGATTTTCTTTTGGGTTTATATATGTCATATGTTATTTTTATTTCTGTTTTTGTCTTTTTAGTTGTTTTTACAGTCTCCTCCAGCTCTCTCTCCCTTTTTTCTTTCAAACTGCAGAACTTCCGTTAGTATTTCTTTAAGTCCATTTTCTTCTTGGCCTACTCCCTTAATTTCTGTTTATCTGTGAATATTTTTAACTCTCCGTTATTTTTGAATGCTAGTTTTGCTGGATAGAGAATTCATGGCTGGAGGTTTTTTTCCTTTGAGTACTTTTACTATGTCATAAACACTGTCTTCTCACCTCCGTGGTTTCAGATGAGAAATCAGCACTTAATCTTATTGAGCTTCCCTTGTATGTGATGGTTCTCTTTTCTCTTGCTGCCTTGAGTAATTTCTCTTTGTCTTGAGCATTGGACATTTTGATAATTATATGTCTTGGAGTAGACTTGTTGAGATTTATACTTTTTGGGACACACTGTGTTTCCTGGACATGTACATCCATCTCCTTCAATAGGGTTGGCAAGTTTTCAGTCATTATTTCCTTCAACACTCCTTCTGTTCCCTTTACCTTTTCTTCTCTTTCTGGAATGCCTATAATGTGTATGTTTGGAATTCTGTGTTGCCGGTTAAATCCCTGAGTATCTGCTGGATTTTTTCTATCTTTTTTTCTATCTGTTCTACTATTTGTTCGATTTTAGATGTACTGTCTTTCACATTGCTAATTCTTTTTTCAGCCTGTTCAAATCTGCTGTTATGTGATTTTAGCATCTTTTTGATTTCTTGGATTGTGCCTCTCATCACCGTCATATCCCTTATCTTTTTCTGTATGTTTACAATTTCTTCAGTGTTCTCCCAAAGTCTTCTTAATATCCTTAATCTCTTCCTTCACTTCAATAAGTTGGTCCATGATATCTGTTTAGACAGTTTTGATTAGTTTTTCGATATTCTGCATCTCTTCCTGGTTTTTACTTTGTTCATTGGACTGCTCCATGTCTTCCTGTTTCTCAATATGGTTTTTAATTTTTTCTTGCCCTGTAGTCATCATTTTAATTTAATAGGTTTTTTCAGATGATTAACTTCTCCCTCTGCTCTAGAGTTTTATTTAGCTGGTGGTACTTTATGTGTGTTATGTTTTCTCTTTGACACTTTTTCTTTCTGTTCTATTTCTTTGCTTTTTTCTATGTTCCCGCGAAGGATAAAGATTAGAGCCCAAGGAATTGAAAGAGGTTAGAAAGAAAATAAGATAATAGTAATATTAATAAATGTTAGAAGAGGGGACTTATAAGACTTAGTAAAATGAATATTTAACTCATGTAGGCAGTGTAGAGTAATAGGGAAAAAAATGGAATACTTACAATGGAATGGGAAAGCAAATAGAGGAAAATATATAGTATGATTTAAAAGTCCAGAATGATGAGGAGAGAGGGAAAGAGTAAAGAGAGGGCTGAAAGGAAAAAGTTAATAATAATTTTTAGAAAAAGAAAACAGAATAGACAAGATAGAAATTGATACCAATGAAGTTGAGGGTTAATGAAAAAAGGTAGACTGTAAGAACCATAACAGAAAGCAGAAGGTAGAAAGATGAAGGAAGGAAAAGAGATAGCATTGGTAGACAAAATCAATATACACAGAGAATGGGAAATCAAGGAAGGAGAAGCACAGTGAAGAAGAAAAAAGCTAACAACACCTAATTAAAAAAAAGAAAAGAAAAATGAAAAAAATGAAAGGTGGGTGGAGGAAAGAGTAAAGAAATGCAAGAAACAAACAAACAAAGAAAAACCAAACAAACACAAAAGGAATCAGTCAAACAAACCTAAGGAAGAACTGCGTTCCTTCTTGGGCCCTTGTGGTGCATTCAGCCTTCTTGTGTTCATCAACAATTACCCTGCAGGCTTCTATCTTCAGGTTTGAGGCAGATTGTAGTGATTAAACTAAGTTAATTTTTTTTTCAAAGTAAGCATTTTTTTTTCTCAGAGAAATAAGGGACCCAAAGAAGGTCTCATCTAGACCAACCCCTCCACCGAGGGCACCCTAAATAGGCTCATGGAAACTTATCAAACACTTCCCACTGCCTGGCGCCCCCAGGGGAGATAAGACTCTGATACTGATCAGTGCAGAATGATAAAATTGTCTGACCCCGCCCAAACTGAGCCAAGCCTGGTATCACAGGGTGGTTAGGTAAATCAGGCTTCCTCAGCATATTCACCTCTCCCTCCAGCCTGGTGCCACTTCAAGCCTGCTGGTTTGTTTCACAAACCTGCAAGGGTGTCCAGACAGCCAAACCCAAAGAAAGTAAACCTCTCTCACTCACAGACAATGATTCTCTCACTGGACTGCAAGCGGGAGTCAGGAGTCATCCTAGTGCTTTGCCCTGAGGGTGGGGCTTAGTCAGCTGGGGAAAAACTCATGATTTTATCTTGAGCAATCCACCTCACTGTCCAGCTCCCTCCAGATCGATGTCCCTAAGGTTCTCACTCTGTGGGCTCCTAGACCAGAGCACTCAGGCAGGATCCTGTCCCTAATCAGCTGTCCTCTATTAGAGAGATAGTCAATGCCCACATAAACCAATGCCATCTTGCCTCCTACATAATATTGATTACATAAAAATCAGAGATTAAAAGCCTATTGTCTATATAGTCCTAAATTGCAGTTAGTTACCATGATTTTGCTGGTAATGAATGATATTGAATTCTGAAATATAATATTATCAGTTATTACTGAAAAATATTAGACTTCTGTCTACAAATAATGAAATATAGTTCAATGTGCCTAGCACAGTGTCTGGCTTAGTAAATTGTTGCTATTATCATTCTTTGACATTTGTATCATCATTGCCTGTCAGTTTCCATGGCATTTAAGAGCATGACTGTGAAATCAGTAAGAAAATAATTCTGTTTTGTTATGGTCCCCTTTCTGTCAGGTTCCTAATGTAAAGATGGGGATAGTTACAGTGTCTGCCTCTTTGGATTATTTAAAGATTTTTTTTCTAAATACAAGTTTATTTTTAAAATTATTTTATTTTTCATTACTGGAAATATCTATGAATCCATCCACGTGGATGAAGCCAAAAATATTAGTCACATTTAGGAGAATTTCAAAAAAATGAATAAATAGTCTTTAGTTGGGATTGCCCCCATTTCTTGTACTTAATTTTGCTTCTGTCAATGGAGAAACTATGAGTTATAGTAATTAGATGTTTCTTTCTCCAGTAAGTATTCCTTGTGAAGATCATCACAAATATTCTTTTGGTCCTTTCCTCACTTGAAATATTGTTGGGTCCCAAATATATTTATTTGTGTTCTAAAATAGCTTTCCTACTGCACAGTTTCTTTACAGCATTTTTCAACTGGCCACTTCTCAAGGTATAAATTAAGGGATTTAACAAGGGGGTTATTACAGTGTAGAATACAGTGACAGCTTTATCAATAGATTATATAGCTGCAGGTCTCAGGTACACAAATATGGAAGGCACAAAGAATAAGACAGCCACTATGATGTGGGAGGCACAAGTGGACAGAGCTTTTTGCTTCCCTTCCAAGCTATGGTTTCATATGGAGGGCAGGATGACCAAATAGGAAACCAACAAGAGGAGGAAGTTTAACAGGCAGATGAAACCACTGTTAGCAGCTACAAAGAGTCCTAAAATGTGGGTGTCAATTCAGGCAAGAGTGAGCAAAGTGTTTAGATCACACATGAAGTGATCTATGATGTTAGGGCCACAGAAGTGTAATCAGAACATGAAGAGGATCTGTATGGTTGCATGAAGTAAACCTCCTACCCATGCCACTCCCACTGGCAGACCACATACCTGCCAGTTCATGATGATTGTATGTGCAAAGGCTTACAAATAGACACACAGCTGTAATAGGCCATCACAGTGAGCAGGATGACTTCAACACCAGCAATAAAATGTTCCCCAAAGACTTGGGTCTTACATCCATTGAATGGCATGGTCTTCTTTTCATGGAGTGAATCTATGATCAGTTTTGGGATATTGATAGGGGAGTAGCAGCAGCAGACAAAGAGAGAGACCAAAAAATATTACATGGTGGAATTCAACAATGGACTTGCAATGAGATGACCATAATGAACAGATTTACTACCACTGAAGTGATGTAAATGACAAAAAAACAAAAAAAAAAACAACAACAACCACGAATATGATTTTCTGCAAGCCCCAGGAGAACTAACTCTGTAACATCATTTCTATTCTCCAAGAATTTCATGAGGCTTTTAATTACATTACCTGAAAATATAACAATTTTTTAAATGCAGCCATGAATTTATTAAATATCCCAGTATAATTAATATAGTGTTCTATCAACTTGGCAGTTCTTATGAAGCTTCTTCATGTTGTAAATAAAAAATATGAATTCTTTTAGAGAAACTGCCTCTCAGGTGAAACTCTGGTAAGAGAATAATTATGAAGAAATCTTGTAACTACATAGGGCCAGGATCATCTTTTTTCACTAATGACTAATAATTTAGAAGTGGTGTTTAGTGTACATATTTGCAGATGACTCTGAAAGGTAGGTGGAACATGGATGTAAAATCATGGGTGCAAAGTTAAGGAATTTACCCTTTATCTGAAGGAAATTGAGAACCATGGAAGATAATGAGAATAGACTGAAAAGATATAGAGAAATCTGTGAAAGAGGAACTATTGGGATATTGCTATTGTAAAGTCTTTTGTGTGTCTTGGAGGAAAAATGAGATGAGCTTCAGAAAGGAGTGTAAACCATAGATAAAGAAACTAGTTAGGAGAATAGTTATAGTAATTGAAACATGGAAAAACAGATGGTAATGAAAGAAAGGATAAAAAAGCTAATGTAAAGAATGTGTAATGTTTCTTGTCTGAATATAATTAACTTTATTAATTATTATATATGTATTACATGTATGTAATGATTCCTTACTATGTAAATAACATGGAAGTAAGAGCTTTGCACATGTGATTTCATTTAATCCTTCTAACAACCAATGTAGTTGGTATTGCTCATCCATGTTGTACATGAGGACAGATTATCTGGTACTAATAGCAATGATTATAATAACAATGATCTTAAGACCTAAACTTACTGTTCACTTTGTATTCTAAGTGTTTTGCTGAAATGGCTTATTTAATTTCTGTACAAACCTTTGAGATGGATACCTTTATTATTTTTATACATATTTTACATTAGGAAATGGAATCACAGAGATGTGAAGTGTCTTTTCCAAGATCAAGCAACCTATGAAGGGTAGAGCCAAGACTTGGTCTTAAGTTGTTGTTTTTTTATCATTTTTTAAAAATCTCATTTCTTAAACCATGCACGATATTGCTATAGCTACAATACTGGAAAATACTCTTCTTTGATATTATCATTAAAATATTGTTGTATTTATTATTTTAATACTGTTTTGTACATAGGTTTCAAAATGTGTGTATATATATGTATGTGTGTGTGCATGTTTAATGACAACTGAATATATTTATTGTTTAATGAGATCTTGGATCTCTCAAATATTAAAAAATGTGATACTCTTTCATTGAAGTGCTCTCTCATCTTGGCTTCTCCTTCAGTCCCTGCTCTCTACTTTCCCATCTGTAGCCCTGTCTATTGGCTTAGTCTTCTACAAAATATCACAGTCATTAAGTGTTTGGTTCTGAAATTATATTGACCACATAATACTGATCTTCCTTTTACAACTTCTTTTACCTTAGCTACCTGTCTTGGTATCTTATTCCTGTATAATAAGATAGTAATATTTTCCACTCAGATTGTTATGAGAATTGATTGAAAGAGCATCTGTGAACTTATCCAGACAGTGCTGGGGACACACATAGGGCTTTCATAGATTCAATTTTATGCCTGAGTATGCACCTAAGAGATAGGAAGTATTGACATTTATGCAATAATGCAGAGAAACTTGTAACCATGCAATAATCTCAGGAAAATCATCCCTAAATTTATCTTTAAAGAAGCCAAAGACACACAGATTATATAACTTATCTTGGTAACTGATCCCACATTTATACCAATCAGATGATTATGTCATTTGTATTCATGTTTCTGACTTTTCTGTGTTAAGTATATTTAAATATTATTTCCATCCTTATGATTAATCTCCATTATTAAAGGACAATATCTTATAAATGAATGGTGGCAGATGTCAGAGATCTCAGTTACAGAGCATGAAATTGCTTACCTTCTATGAGCTCCAATGCCTTCATTTTTGAATAAGATTACTTATACATATTATCATTTAAATAATTGTGATGGGGATGAAATACTTTATTATTATATTTTGAAAGTGTTAAGAAATAATTTGTAACAGTCAGCACCATTGAAAAAAGTACCTTTATAGTCTTTATAGATGATCATAATGATTTTTGGGGGTATTCACAAACAATCCCATCTTCAAACTCACCTCCTCTAGGAATTCTTTTAATATGCAAGATGTCACACACTTGGAAAAGATTATTCAATTAATTCAAATTAACACTTGTTAAAAGTGTTCATTAGAATCTAAATATGTCCTTTGGTCTAAAACCTGGAAAACTTTTCCTCACAATTCTTGGATTTGAATTTAGAATTGACTCACTTGAAATAATATGGAGAAGTGATCTTCTATATATGGATGGCTCTGTTACTGCTGGGCAAGAGGTGGAAATTGTGGTAGAAACATGTTTATATGTATTGTTTTGCCCATCATGAATCTTGCTATGGAGATGTGAACAACAGCAAATCAATTACACCTTGCATTGAATTGATATTTAAAACCCATACTGCTTTTTCTCCCTCTCAGGAATAAATTATATCCTTTGATGGAAAAACTTTGTCTTAGAAATACATATTTTGGAGAGCCATATTTGAGAAACACCCATTCATTAGTGGGAATTGTATTCCCTGCACTTGGAAACTTAACCAAATGAGAGTCCTCATTCTCTGTGTGATACTTTTCTTGAGAAGGCAGAATGTCATGTGAATAGCAGGGTGACATCATTCCAGTGTGTGAATCTTTAATGCGTTTTCCCTGTTGAATCATGTCATAGAGGTAGATTCTGTTTCTTACCAGATCTAAAACTTTTCTGGAAAATTGCTATTGATTACTTGAGAGATACAGCAATAAGGACCTAAACATGACAGCAGGTATTGTAAAACACTTGATTTCTAATGTTGTTTTTCTCATTATTCCAGAGGGCTTTGTAAGTACCAAGATACCCCAGAAGGTTACAGAATAAAATTAGCTCTGATGTCTATGGGCTGGTTATAGAATATTAGACAGCAATAAAAATGTAGAGAGATACCTAAACTATAAGAATAGATAGGTATCTATCTATTGTTCCATATCTTTGTCACTTTGTATTTTTAATTGTTTCCTTTTGGTCATTCTAGTGGGTATATAGTGTTAAATTATTGTAGATTTAATTTACACTTTCCAGGTGACTTTTTTCATGTTCTTATTGGCCTTTTGTATATATTCATTTGTGAAGTTCTTGTTCAAGGCCTATTCACAATTTAAAAAATATTGTTCTTGGTGCCTTATTATTCTCTATATTTCCTTTGTCATTCAAATGATGTGAATATAATTTTCTTGAAGTCCATGGCTTGCATTTTTACATTTTTTTTTTAAATACTGTCATCTGATGATCAGAAGTTTGTAAATTTGACAAAGTTTACTTCTCATCTTTTGGTTTGTTCTTATTGATTCATATTTTAGAAATTTTGGTCTACTTAACATCACAAAATTTCTTCTAAAATTTTTATAGATTTAGCTTAACCCAGAGGTCTCTGACCAACTTTGATTTAATTTTTGTGTATGATGAGAGGAAATGTTTGAGGTGCATTTTCCCCCTGGGAATATACAATTGATCCAGACAAATTTGTTGCAAAGTCTATTCTTTTCCTTCTGAACTACTTTGAAAATTTTGTAAAATAACTACATATTTGGATCTATTTATGACATATGTATGCTGTTCCACCAATCCATATTTTTATCTCTATTACAATGTCACAAAGGCTTTTTAGTGGAGCTTAATAGGAAGTCTTGAAATTAGGTACAGTAATTCCAGTCTTCCTCATTTGGGAGGGATTAGCCATAATCTCTATTTTAAATTTCTGCATAAATTTCAGAATGATCCTGCAATTTTTTCCCCAAAATTTTAATAGCATTTGATTGAAATTGTACTGAATTTATAAAATTAATATGGTAAAAATAATGGGTCATTAATCAAACAACATGGTATATCTTTCCATTTATGTGCGTCTAATTTCTCTCACAAGTGTTTTCTCACTTTCATTATCAGGTCTTGAATATATTTTTAAAATGTTTCTGTAATATTTCATATTTCCTAATAGTATTGTTTATTGTAATTTGAGTTAACTTTCATTTTGATTTTTTTGCTTGTAGATATACAACCGATTTTATTACATTGGGTTTGAATCCTATGACCTTTCTAAATTCACTTACTGGTTCTTTTGTTTTTTTTGTAAAGAAATGAACATTTTCTCCTGAGAGAATCATGCTATCTACAAATACATATGTTTTTATAATTTTGTTTCTTTCTTTCTAGAGTGTGTCTTTTATTTCTTTCTCTTAACTTATTGTAAAAGCCAGGACCTCTCTTATAATGCAGAATAGGAATTTTGACTGTGGACATTCCCGAGCTGAAATTTGCATATGTGACCACCACACACACTACTTACACAACTCATTCAAAACCCTAAACCCACAGTTGGTCCAAAATGATAAGCTAACCATCCCCACCACCCTCAAACACCCAGTCCCTTCACTCTTTCCTGTTTATTTGCTTTAAACAAACCCATGGTTGACTCTGGCAGGAAATCCACTCACCTACACTCCTGGACCACAATAAAGAGCACAAGCCAATGGATCCCCCTTGCTGTATTTGTGTGCTCTACACTTACTGATTGAGACACCTCAAGAGTGTGCACTTCCAGTTGATCCCTCATAGCACCCCTTCCCTCTCTGGGACCTATGATTAACACACAATCTTTTCTTATACATCATTAAATTCCCATTTTGTCACACCTGACCTTCACACAGACCGAAATTTAAAAACCAACTTAACTAATTTGCAATAGTCATTTTGAGTAAGTTCCTTTCTATTTCTCATTTGCTAACTTATTTTTTAAATCATAAATTTTGGTTTAAGTTTATAAAGTATTTCTATGCTTCTATTGAAAGATCAAGTGTTTCTTCTTCTGCATTCTGTTAATTTAGTGACTTACATTGAATGCTTTTGAAATGATAAGCCAAGATTTTATTCTTGGGATAAACTCTACATGGTCATCCTGTGTAACTAATTTTTTTAAAACTACATTTCATTTCCTAATATTTTAAAAATATCTTTGTGTATATGTTCCTAAGAGATATGTTTCTGTCATTTCATTTTCTTTATTGTGATTTTTTCCCCCAAAGGGCTCTGAAAGTTTTATTTTCAATAATAATGACAGGCCATTCTTGTTTGTCAAATAAATCAGGCAAATATTCCAAACTCACAATTATATTTTGTTTTTCCAATTCAAAGTTTGATCAAAGTACAGAAATTACTCTAGTAATTTTTTAAAAATATGTTACAGCAGAAAATTTAATATTCATAAATATAAAGCACATTATAAAACAGTGTTGTGGTAGCCTTAGTAATAAAAAGTCAAGGTTGTTTTTATCATCTGTTATGTTTCCATATATGCTTGAAACCTAGGTAAAACTTTTTGGTCAAATATGACTTAGCCTGAAACTAAGACTATTTGAGAAGGAGCAAGCCATTGTCTTTGGTTTTTGAAAATGTAAATACTATATTGTTTGTAAAGGCTGAATCACAACAAATCTATCATTTGCTTGTTGGTTCTACTGTCATTTTACTATCATCTTGTATTGCCGGTTCCACGTGACTTGTCTCATCATTTTCTCTGTTATGTTTATAATTGTCTCTCTTCTTTTTGTCATTTATCTGTAAATAAATGTCCTTTACTATATATATTCCAATACTACTCATTTATATAGAAATTAGTCTCCATGCCATGACTTTTAGAGTGTCTCAAAACATTTAGTCACTCCTTTTCTTTCTTATTATTTTTCTTTGTCTCAACTTACATTGATAAAATTCTCTAATTGTTAAATATTTATTAAAAGTTTTAAGATTAAGTATAAAATACGCTGGACTACTTCCAGTTTTAGTATAAGATGCACATCTGTAGCTTGGTCTGTATTTTGTACTTTTGCCAATTGTCTTCTGAAAGGATGCTATGGCATTTAACATTTGTTCTTTTAGTTGGTACCCATCAGCATATTTTTGGCAAGTTTGTTCTTGAAGTAGTGGATGTCACTGCCACTTTTAATATCATTTATTATCAATGAAGACCATTGATGCAATGTAATTTTAACTTGGCGCATTTTTATATTTGACTGTGATTTCCTTATTCAAGTGAGTCTCCTCATGTACATAAACTGTCTGGTCCCATTGTTTATGTATTTTGTAGGTACAGAATTTGATGTGCTTGAAAAAAATATAGTAAAATATCTCACAAAAATGGTGATAAGCTCAAATGATATATGATATGCATCTGAAATACTTTGAAAAAATGTACTATCTTGTTGCAGGTTAGAGTAGCAATTAACACTTTCTATTTCTAGGTATGACTTATTTTTCCTTTCGACAAAATAGATGGTATAGTAGCTCCTTTCTTCAGTTGAGGTAGGTGGTGTTCTGAAGGAAAAAAACTGATCATGTTTCACTGTAATCTGGTAAAAGCGGTTTTTGACAGCTCAGTATTTATAGTATAGAAACTTCATTTAAACGGCTCTTCCGCAAAAGTCAAAATTGTAGCTGGAAAAGCAAATCAGAATGTATATAAATAAAAAATATTGATCCACCATGGAAACAACATACATTCTGAATTCCTTTATTGTGATTTGACTATTTGATTTGGCCAATACTGGCTTCATACAATGAGTTGCATAATGTCTCTCTCCTTTTTGTGTGTGTGTGTGAAGTGTTTGTGTAGAATTAGTATCTTTTAAAACATTTTTTTTTCTTTTGTTACTTGTGCTTTTGGCATATCTTAGAATCCATTGTCAAATGACAAGTCCTTAAGGTTATATCTTGTGTTTTCTTCAAGGAGGTTTTATGGATTTAGCTCTTATAATTAAGTCATTGAGCCATTTTTAATTAATTTTTATATATACTGCAGGATATGGTTCTAGATATTTCATTTGTTGATGGATATCCAGTTGTCACTGTACCATTTGTTGATGACACTATTTCTTATTGGAACCCATGTAAAATCAATTCACCAAATATATATGTGTTTGTTTCTAAAACCTCAATTTTATTCCATCAATCAATATGTCTATATTTATGCCAGTATCATAGTTTTTTCATTATTGTAGCTTTATAGTAAATTTTGAGATCAGGAGGTGTGAGTCCTCCAAATTTGTTCTTCTTTTTTCAGATTATTCTGGCATTCAAGGTTAGTTGCAATTATCTATGAATTTTAGGATTAGCTTTTCCATTTCTTCAGATGTGGCAGTTTGGATTTTGATAGGGCTTGCACTGAATTTAGAAATCAGTATGGGGAGTAATGCCATCTTAATTATATTTTCTTCAATCTATGATTGCAAGAAGTGTTATTCAATTTGGTCTTTAATTTTTGTCAACAATGTTTTGTAGCTTTCTGTTTACAAGCCTTGCATCTCTTTCATGATATTTATAGCTAAGAATTTTTTTCTTTTTGACGATATTGTAAATGGAATTGTTTTCTTAATTTCACATTCAGGTTGTCCATTGCTAGTATAAAGAAACAACTGATACTAGCATGTTGACCTTAGAACCTGTAACATTATTGAACTTGCTTAATACCTTTCACAACTTTGTGTGTGTGTGTATGCCTTAGTATTTTCTATACATGAAAACATGTCATCTGTGCATAGAGATAATTTTAGTTCTTGCTTTCCAATTTGGATGCCTTTTTCCTTCTTCTTGACTAATGGTGCTGGTTAGCACCTCAAATACAATAATGAGTATTAGGGGTGAGAACAGACCTCCCATTTTGTTCCTGATTTTATTATCAAATTATTTAATCTTTCACTATTACATATGATGTTAGCTGTACACTTTTCATAGTTTCCTTTTATCAGACTGATGTAATTCACCTTTTCCCTGTTTCTTGAATTTTTTTTTTTTATCATGAGAAGGAGTTGGTTTTAACAAATGCTTTTATAAATAAATTGAAATGATCATATGGGTTCTTTTCTTTCACTATAGTAACATGGTATATTTCAGTGATACAGTGATTGATTTTTTTTTTTTTACTGCCCAAAGAGTTTATTAAAACTACTTGTCACAGATAAAAGAAATCTTGTTCCAAACTGTCCAAGGCATTGAAATGCAAGGCAGATCTCATTTATTATAAAACCAAAGTTGTTCAACCTGCCCCCAAAAATGATAGGATTGAATGTCATAATTTAATAAAGGAAGTTTTCTGTAAGTATGCCAATCCCTTTTATTCATTTTTTTTTCATTTTTTTTTTAAAAGATGTTTAGATTACATAAATATTACATAAAAAATATAGGGGATTCTGATGTACTCTGCTCCCCCCCCACCACCACCCACATTTACCCATATTAACAACATCCTTCATTAGTGTGGTACATGTATTGCAATTGATGAACACATTTTAGACCATTGCCATTAAGCATGGATTATAGTTTACATTGTAGTTTACACTCTCTCCTACACAATTCTGTAGGTTATGGCAAGATATATAATGGCCTGAATGTGTCATTGCAATGTTGTTCAGGACAATTTCCAAGTCCTGAAAATGCCCCCGTCTTATACTTCTTCTCCTTCCCCTCAGAACCTCCAGTGGCCACTGCTTCCACATCAATGACATAAATTCTTCCATTGCTAGAATCACAGTAAGTCTATAGAAGAGTACCAGTAAGTCCACTCTAGTCCATAGTTCAATCCCCAATCCTGAGAATTCTGGGATGTTGATGCCCACTCCACCTCTAATAGTGAGTGGGCTTCAGTCCCATATGGCCGAAGGATGGGACTCTCTTGCTTGGAGTTGTAGACTGTCTCAGTTCCTTGGTGATTAATTTTCAACTTTAAAATATCCTTTCATCCCTGTGATAAAATCCCAGGGATGCATGGATGTTTTAAATTTTCCATTTAACCTCAATTAAAAATATCATTCAGTACTGTTGACTATTTTCAAAATTATATGCTACCATCACAACCATTATGAAAATAGTATCCATTACCAAAATAGTATGCATTACCAAAGTTTTCCCATTGTCCCAAATATAAACTCTGTATATATTAAGCCTTAATTCTTTTTCTCCATCCCACTCCATCTCCTGTAAATGATACTCTAGATTCTGACTCTCAGTTTGCTTATTCTAATTATTTCATGTCAGTGAGATCATGCAATATTTGACTTTTTGTGTCTGGTTTACATCATTAAACATGCTGACATCAAGGTTCATCCATGTTGTTGCATGAATCAGAGCTTCCTTGCTTTCCACAGTTAAATTATATTCCATTGAACACATTTTGTTTATCCACTCATAGGTTGATGGACACTTGGGTTGCATCCATCTTTTGGCAATTATGATTAAGGCAGCTTTAGAAAATCAGTGCCCAAATACTGTTCAAGCGCCTATCTTCAGCTTTTTAATTAGGAAGTGGGATTGCCAGGATGTATCGTAATTTTATATCTAACTTTCTGAGGAGCTGCCAAAATTTTTCCTACTATTTCCATTCTCACCAGTGATTAGTATATATGCCTATTTTTCCACATTCTCTCCAACATTTTAATTTCCCATTTTTTAGTTAGTGGTCATTCTACAGAGTAAGGTATGGTATCTCATTGTGATTTGTATTTGTATTTTCCTAATGGATAATGATGTTAAGCATGGTTTTTGGCCATTTATATACCTTCTTTGAATAAATGTCTATTCAAATCTTTTGTTTATTTTTTAACTGGTTTGTCATTTTCCTGTTGAGTTAAAAGATTTCTTTATATGTTCAGTATATTAAACCATTATTCGCAATGTGGTTCCCAAATATTTTCCCCCAATGTGTAAGCTGTCAACTTTATTTCTATGTATAGCTTCTAGATAATGCCTCATGCCCTTTTATTTCAGCCAAATGAATCCCTTTGGCATTTCTTGTAGAACATGGATACTAAAAATAAACACTCTGTTCTTTTGGTATTCTGAGAATGTCTCACTTTCTTCTTCATGTTTGAAGCATACTACTTCTAGACCCACTTGTAGGTTAACCATTTAATTTTTAGCACTTTAAATATGTCTTCTAAATGCTTTCAATCCTCCAAATTTACTGAAAAGATACTGGTTGATAAACCTTTTGAGAATCTCTTTTATGTAACAAGTAAATTCTTTCTTGCTGTTTTTAAGATTCTCTTGCTGTCTTTGTATTTTGAAAATTTGATTATAATGTGTATCAAGGTGGACTGTTTTTATTTTATCTTATTTGGAGTTCACTGCACTTCTTGGAGGTGTAGATTTTTTTTGCATCACTTTAGGGAAGGTTATTCTCTATTATTTCTTAAAATATTCTTCCTGTCCATTTCTCTCTCTCCTCTTTCTCTCTGGGACTCCCATTTTGCATATGATGTATAAATTGAAGGCATCCCACAGTCTTTGATGTTCTATTAATTTTAATTTATCCTTTTCTTGTATTTATTTCTGTTTCTTAGACTGGATTATCTCAGCTGACTGTTTTTTAAGGTCATTGCTTCTTTCTTCTTCTTACTGAAATATTCTGTTGAACCCTTCTGTTGATTTTTCATATTGGTATATACTATTGACTGCAGAATTTGTGTTTATTTTCTTTTTATAATCTCTTTCTTTTTATTGGTAATCTTCATTTTGGTAAGACATCATTCTTCTAGTTGCTTTAATTCTCTGTCTATGGTTAATTTTACTCTTTGAATATATGAACCACAGTTGATATATTTTTTTATTTATTTCAATATATGGATTTCTTCAGGAACAGTTTCTGTACAAATTTCGTGTTAATGTGATTTTCTTATTTGTGTCTTTACACACTTTTTTATTTTAAATTCAAAACTGGACAATTTGAATATTATAATGAGTTATTTCTGGACATAAGATTCTCTCTTCTCCTTAGGGATTGATGTTTCTATTTGTTGTGAGTGAAGTTGATAATTTATTGACTTTTCTGAACTTTTTCTAAAGACTGTGTTCTTTGTTGTATGTGGTCATTGAAGTCTCTATTCAGTAAAGTCTATGGCAAGCTAGTGATTTGACAGAGATTTGATTAAATGCTTATAAACAAAAACATATTGTTTCATTCCTTGCTCTGTGTTTGAATACTTTTTGAATGCTTTGGCTTTTTACAACTCTGCTTATCCTATACTTCCTGAATGTATAGAGCCTAAACTTCAGGTACAGATAAAAGCTTAACATACTTTCAGGACTTTTCTGAGCATGCACATATCCCTGAACATATATATGGACTTCTAGATTATCTGGAATACAAAACAGCTTTAAAAAGACTTTATCTCTTCACGTATATCCTTCGATAGCCACCTCCTTACCAGATTTTTCAGTCTCCTGCTGCTTTCTCCACCTGGTGATCTTTGCAATAAGCAGCTGCTGCCACTATATTTGTCTTTAGTTCTTTAACAAATAATACCCAAGAAACTCTCCAGTTTTGAGAACTTTCCAAAGCATGAGTAACAATGGCACCCCCTGGAGTAAATTCCTCACAGAGCCATCAACCAAGTAAAAATGCATATCCACAATTCTTCCAAATTCTTTTTTCCTGGTACACTGATTGTGGGTTATTCTGCAATGGCAGTTGGTGAGTTAAAATGATATAATGCTATAACTAAATTTATCAAGTTCCTTCTTCATTAAGAAGATTGTGTTCCAAAGTTCCAAAAAAGTTTATTCTGTTTATTGACATTTTTATCATTACCTTAGTGGAGCAATGGAGTTCTGGAATTCCTTACTCTGCCATTTTTTGGTCATATCACAAATCTATTTATTAAGGAAACTGTATCTTGCCCATATTAGGTTTATTAAAGAAATGTAAGATCAGTTTACTTTCAGATAATCCATCAATATAATTCACCAGTAAAGAAAATAAAAGAAAAAAATGATCATCTCAATAGATGTAGAAAAGCATTGACAAAATTCACACCCATTTCTCATAAAAATTTTTAGCAAAAAATTCACACCCATTTCTCATAAAAATTTTTAGCAATATAGGGAGTGAAAGAAAATCTCTAATATTGTAAATATTATAAAAACCTACTCTAAAAAATTGTGAAAGTTTGAAAAATTTTATTCTTTTTTTTTTACTTTGAGTTTTTCTTTTCCAGAATCCCTGTATTTTAAGCTCAATAAGTTAGTTTAACTATGACTCTGGTTGCACACACACTGGATTGAAGAAACTGAGATGATTTTTTTTAATCTTTTTTAAAATTTTATTTTGTACATTTAATAACTGAAAGTATAAACAATTGAAAACTTAAAAGAAAACGCAGTTGAATAAGAACTTACATTTCTTAATTAGATGTATTGGTTACATATAAAAAATTTTTAATCATACAGTATGATACACAACATATTTGGTTTATAGTAACGCAATCATACAGTATTTGGCCTTTTGTGTCTGGCTTGCTTTGCTCAACATAATGTTCTCCAGGTTTATCCATGTTGTCACATGATTTATGATTTCATTTTAAGAATTAATGGGTTCAGGAGTCATCACTTATGCAGACAGTGGATTATAATCCTCTATTCTGGGTTGTGAAAAAAGTGATCTGTCTTTCCTGACCAGTTTGTATGTAAGAACAACCTATGGTATTTATTTTCCAGTATTTTCTATGTTGCTAATGATAAGTCCCACAAAGAACAAGAGTGTTTAGTAATATGTTGGATTTCAAGTCTAACACTTTTTGGTAATTTTCCAACATATGTACTTCTTAAAAATTAAGTCTTTCTTGCATGAATCATTCTCTTCTCTTTCTTTCTCTCTTTCTATCTTTGTTTCACCCTTTATCATCAGTAAATGCTTTATGGTGCTTTACATGGGCCAACACAACAAATATAAATGTGATTGATTATAAGTCCAGGAAGACACAACATTCTGGAAACCATTTATTTGAATAGTGATCTGGATTTACAACTTTCTAGAAAACTCCACACTCAGCTTTATGAGTCAAATTTGGAAAGAATACATTTTCTATATTGTGGAATATGAATTTACAAAATTTATGAATGAATCAACAACAAAAAAAATCCCCAGAGCAAAAGCAGGGATAGAAAGATGAAAAATTATGTTAAGAATTTCTTCAGTAGATTGCTCTTTTATTTATTGTTTTTAATCTAAAGACTTTTCTTTTTGACATTTATTTTTGTTTCCCTCATTCTCCTATTTTCCTCACTTAGCAAAAGATTTTAGAATCTTTGCATTGTAAGAGATGTTCAAAGGCAATTTTTTTTCAAAATATTTTTATTGTTGCAAAAAGTAACAGCATACAGAATCATAAATAATAGAAGTTTACAAAAATTTTAATCTTCACAACAATCTTATTCATAAGTATATTTATATTTTTCTAACCAATGAAGGAGTTTACACACTGAGAGATAAAATGAATTAAAGTTAAAAACTTAATAAGAGATACATCTGAAGTTCCTATTTCTTTGGATTTTATGCCCAGTTCTCTTTCTTTGCTTTCTCATGTATTTCTATCTTTGTCTTTGTCTCCCACTTTCCTTCTCTTTCACCTCTTTTTTTTCCCTCCTATCTCAGCAAATGCTTTATGAGTGTATACTTTTTGGCCAGCACTAACAATATAAGAATGATTAAGAGCCGACATTTGCCTTCAAAAACCCATAGTGTTGGACAAATACAGATGAATGCAAGACAATGTGGCAAGTGCGGTAATGGCATTCACCACAATGTCTGAAATAGAGTGGATGTAGCTATGCCAACATGCAGGTTTGAGGAAATGGAGAAGTTTCCAGACAAACAAAACAGGAAAAGGGATGGCTATAGAAAAATTGAATAAAGTAACCTTTATATGTCTTTGAATCTTTTTGTATGACTTGAATTAATATCACAATTTTGTTTTTTATCTATAGGTGTATGTAAGGCCATTTTGGAGGATGATGCATGCACCTTTGGGTATTTGTGCATCTGACACCTAAATGGCCATATCATGTATGGGATCTTGAAATTCAATGCACAATATTTGTCTTTTCTCCTTTTAAAAGTTACACATTTTACTTGAAAACTGTTAAAAGAAAATCAGGAAATTATGAAGAAAAAAATATCTATTGTATCACTTGTAGAATATAAAAAAATAAAGGAGTAACACAGTCTTCTACCTGAGCCATTGTGGATGGTTCCAGGGCAGTAGATGCACAGCCTGTGAGTCTGGCACTGCCTCTTGTGGAAGCCTGACCCAACTCTGTCTCTTTCCTTTTGTCTCACAACCATGTCCACCAATGAGAGTGCTAATTCACCAGCTGTCTGCCTTAACAGATTCAAGAACAAGGGGATTGACAGTACCTAAATGAGGCAGCGGTGTATTGAAATTAATGTAGAGCTGAGGCAAGCTAAGATGGATGACTAGATGCTGAAAAGAAGAAATGTCAGTTCTTTTCCTGATGATGCAGCTTCTGCATCATAACAACCAGAGTATGGTAAATTGGTCTGTTGATGACATTGTCAAAGTCATTAATAGCAACAATTTGGAAAGGCAACTCCATGCTACTCAAGGTGTTAGGAAACTCTTTTCTAGGGAGAAACAGCCCCCTGTAAACAACATAAATCAGACTGGTTTGATTCCAAAATCTGTGTCCTTCTTGGACAGAATCGATTGTACTCCATTCAGTTTGAATCTGATTGGGTGCTCAATAACATTGCTTCTGGGACATCAGAACAGACCAAGGCTGTGGTGGACAGAGTTGCTGTCCCAGCATTCATTTCACTGTTGGCATCTCCCCATGCTTACAGTAGTGAACAAGCTGCCTGATCTCTAGGAAACATTGCAGGTGATAACTCATCTTTCTGAGACTTGATTATAAAGCATGGTGCATTAGAGTCTCTGTTGGCTCTACCTACAGTTCCTGATATGTCGTTTTCAGCATGTGGTGACTTACATAATCTTACCTGGACATTTTCAAAACTTTGTCAAAACAAAAGTCCTGCACCATCGTTAGATGCTATTGAGCAAATTTTTCCTACTTTAGTTCATCTCCTGCATCATGATGATCCAGAAGTATTAGCAGATACCTGTTGGGCCATTTCCTGTCACATTGATGGTCCAAGTGAATTGGTTGAAATGGTTGTGAAAACTAGATTTGTGCCACACCTTATGAAGCTCCTAGGGGCTACTGAATTGCCAAGTGTGACTCCTGCACCAAGAGCCTTGGGGAAAACAGATGAACAGACTCAGGTTGTAATGGATGCAGGAGCACTTGCTATTTTCCCAGCCTACTAACTAACTCCAAAACTACAATTCAGAAGGAAGCTGCATGGACAATGCAGAATATTACTGCTGGTTATCAGTACCAGACACAGCAAGCAGTGAATCATGGATTGGTCCCTTTCTTCATTAACTTTCTTTCTAAGGCAGACTTTAAGACACAAAAGGAACAAGTATGGGCTAAGACCAACTCAACAACTGGTGGAACAGTTGAGCAGATTGTATACCTTCTCCATTGTGACATAATAGAACAGTTGAAGAACTTTTTAACTGTGAAAGGTATCATTGTTTTCTGATTATTCTTGATGCCATTTGAAATATCTTTCAGGCTGCTGAGAAGCTATGTGAAACTGAGTAACTTGGTATAATAATTGAAGAATGTGGAGGCTTGGACAAAATTGAAGCTCTAGAAAACCATAAAAATGAGTCGGTACAAGACTTCATTATGCTTGATTGAGAAGTATTTCTCTGCAGAGGAAGAAGATGATCAGAATGTTGTGCCAGAATCTACCTCTGAAGTCTATAACTTCCAGGTGCAGGATGGTACTCCTGGGACTTTTAACGTTTAGGTTGTACAGCTGAGGTATAAAGATGTTTGTGTACTATGTTTGGTATCAGTTTGTTTTGTTATTTCTCTACTAAGAATTTGTTTTAAAGGTTATTTGTATGTAGTACTTTTTACGATGAATGTACATTGGAACAGTTCCAAACTGTACATACTGTATGAAATTTCATTGAATTTCATTGAATTTCTTATCTCTGTGTGGAATTTCATATCTTACAGTGTGTCCTGTAAGTAAAGATTAAATTCCACCCTTTAAAAAAAATAAAGACTTGATATTTCTTTGGGCTTGTTTTGACATCTGTAAAACTGGGGAAAATAAGGAACTCCATAGGTATCTACATACATAAAGTGAAATTGTTACTTGAACTTATTTAATTCCCATTTGATTGTCAATGTTTAATGTTTTCTCAGTCAGTGATTTTGGTAAGATTTAGATTCCTAGGAGATAGTCTGAGTTTCTAATTCATAGGACTTATGGTGTTGGATTGTGATTCAGCTTAGGCACACCTTACTAATAATATCTTCAATGGTCCTCTTTACAAATGGTTCACAACCATAGTACCAGGTTTAGGAACTGAAATGCCTTTCATGGAGGACATGATTCAGTCTCCAACAGTCCAGGCTCTGTACTCCAAAAAGACTTGTTCTCCTTATATCCAAAATACATTAATTCCACTACAATATCCCAAAATACTTAAGACATTGTAGAATAATATTAAGTGCAAAGTCTCATCAAATCCATTATGGGATGATCCATCCTGGGGCAAAATTCTTGTCTGATGTCTCTGTGTGTTGCGTATTGAAGTGATATTAATGATCTTGTTTCCTCAAATTATTGTAATTGTGTTGCCCACAATTAGAATGTAAGAAGTTGAGAAAATCATGTTTATGTAATAGCTATAAGTAGATATTCATGACAGAATATTTATGAACTGGTCTAATTCCTGCTGAGTGACACTGCCTCAATAATAATTTTATGACTAAACCTGACATAAAAATCTACTGCATTTACCACTTTGGTGAGCAATAGGTAGAAGCAGATTTAACTTATTCACTCTGACTCTCAGCTCCAATACCCTTGCTGTGCTCTGAGGCTTGCATCCCTCAACACACTGCAACCTATGACCCTCGGCTTTGGATCCTCTACTGACACTCATTAAAGGAACTTGCTTACCTTGTATGGTGCCATGGGATGACAGAATATAGAGACTCTGGTATCCTCCACCTGTACACAAGTTGCCCGGACCTGGTTATGGCATATTAGTTGTTTCAGCATCTTGCAATTAAGTAAGCAAAAAAAATTTTATTGGGCCTCCAAAGTATAATAATGCTAAATTTGCATTCACTATGTAATTGCTCTTCAGGTCATTTTATGGCAACTTTATGACACTTACATTAACTGTGAAACCTAGAAAAGAAGTTGTCGTCTTCCAATATATGATGATGGGACATGTATAGGATAAATGTTCTGATACCAGAAGGGAGAAATTTGGAAGACAACAGTGGTCATGGGTCCCAAAGAGTCTGAATTCAGCAACTGATGATTTGGAAATTCTTAATCTATTCAGATTGTGTACAGTGATACTAGGGCCTGAAGTGAGTCTATCAGGAACTTTTCTGAACTTTCAGGAAGTAAGACCCAGAGGACAGGAGTCTATGTGAGGATTTAAGTGAACAATGCATCTTTAAGGAGTACGTGGGCTGAACAAGGATCCAGTCAACCATATCAAAGGAAGTCAGGATTGGAAGTGTAATTACCGAGGAAGGACTTGTAGAACATTAATTTGCCTGATTTTTTTTCTTTTGGTATTTTGTGCAACCTGAAACTGCACAGAAAACTTGGAAAGAGTGGGGCTGATACTCCATCAGGCCTTGAGGACAACAATCAAGCCACAATTGCCTCTGAGACCTTGAGATCTAATGGAGTTTGTGCTGCTGGGGTTTGGACTTGTTGGGACCTATGATCCCTCTATTCATTCCTTTTTCTCCCTTATGGAAAGGGATTGTTTATCTTATGCCTGCCTCAACATTGTATGTTAGAAGCAGATGTTTTTGAATTTCACAGGTCTAAAAGAGGAAATTTGTCCAAGGAAGGACCACACCCAATTTGGTTTTGGTGAGATATTATGCTTAGCAATGTTCTAAAATTGTTAAGGCTTTTGGAATATTGTAATGATATCAATGTATTTTGTCCCCTCTTCCTTTGTGTGTTAACTCATTTGTAAATAGTACCCTTAAAGATGTTATTAGTTAACATGTGCCCAAATTGAATGAGAATGAGCTTTAACACAGTATGGCTGACGTCCTTATAAACAAAGGAAATTGGGAATGGAAGGAGAAGTCAGAGGAGCAGCCTAATGCTGGAAGTCAGTGGAACCTGGAAGAAGGAAAAGATGCAACTTTGTGCATTGCCATTTCAAGGAAAAGCCAACTAACCTCAAACCTTGATACAGAAGATACAGATCCTGGGAAGAAGCAAGCATTCTAGAATCTGAAACTGTGACTTCATAAATCCTATTGTTCAGGCAACCTTTTGTCTGGTATTTGATTTAGCAGCTGAAGTATTATCCATTTTGTTTCTGAATCAGGTGAATTTTGTACACACTTTGAACCATATATCTATAGAGCTGTAACTATAGATTATGTTCATATCCTCAGCTTATTAATAGAGTCAACTTATTAGACATTTCCTGGAAAGTATCCTTAGAGTAGAAGCTGTGATAATCATGAAACTCTCAAATCTTTATAAATCATTCAATGATATCTCCATACCCTTGTAATTTCAAAACAAAAATAAAATCTTTTTGGCAATTATAAATATTTGGAGTATTTTTTCTCCATCTTCTCTTTCTGTACTTTATTGCACTTCTGCAATTTCTGTTCTTTTGAGTCTCTCTCTTTTTCTACCCTCATGATTGGATAAAACCCCTTGTTATTGTTATCTTAGCCAGTCATTCACATTTGGGGATTTGTTTTCATGGTTTCACTGTGTGAAGATTTGCTGTATCATAATTTTGTATGCACATTTTGGAAGAATGTGCTATAGGGTTTAATATATAATAATATTTAAGAACATAGTATCTAAGAAATTCAGTCCTGGGTTTAAAACTAGTTTTGCCACTTACAACGTGAACTTGAGAAAGCATGACCAAATTTAAATTTCAGTTAAATGAGAATGTTAGAGGTATTACTACAATCAAATAATAATCTTTGTAAAAATCTTAGTACCTTTAAATATCAATATGTGTTAAATATCATAAATATTTTTATCATTGGAATATCTGAAATTTTAATGGAACAAAACATTGATTTAATTTTTTGAGATTTAAAGGTAACGATCCATAATTTCTTTGTCCCTGATATGAAAAAGTGTTCTCTGATTGATGATTGAAATGAAAGGAGTTCTGAGAGTTTGGAATGGGCCCAATCTCTTGGGACCTTCCTGATTTCTTTCTTCTGGTTTTCTGATCTCTATAAGGCTTACACTTCCAAGGCATTGGAGATTACATCATCCAAATGTTGCTTTGATTTACTCCTTACAAGTACTGTTTGAAGGTCAAAGAATCACTTTACTATAAATCTGAGGTTACCAAAATAGACATCCAGAATACGAATAAAGTTAAAATAAAGGGCTGTATTTATTCAGAAGAGATATTATAGCAGAGTATTTAAGAGAAGACTCTGGTGTTAAGTTATAGGTTTGAATATGATGTGGGCAAGTTATTTAATCTTTCTATACTTAATTTTCATTTGTAAAATGGTAAGAATGTTTGTGTTAATGTATATTATATAATAGTTGTGTTAATATATGTTATGTGCTTACAATAGTCCTCGGCACAAAGTAAACATTATATAAGTGGTTTTAAAATGGAATACTTATTGACCTGTGTTAATCCAGGTTACAGTTGGGGTAGATTAGGGCTGATGTCTCTTCTAGAAATAGCAAAACCCTCATTCTATCTGGGTCAGGGCTTCTGTGGATCTTGCCTTGTCCTC
The DNA here is from genome assembly GCA_029593785.1 of Cabassous unicinctus. Classification (NCBI taxonomy): domain Eukaryota; kingdom Metazoa; phylum Chordata; class Mammalia; order Cingulata; family Chlamyphoridae; genus Cabassous; species Cabassous unicinctus. The sequence continues at coordinate 16,481 of JAQZBX010012254.1, read as the reverse complement.
ATTTCTTTGTCATATAACTTTCTCTGTGAATGTCATGAAAGGACATTACTGACCTTTAGGGACATTATTCGGTCTCCGGAAGTCCTGTAGGCAACAATGTTTCAGATGACATTGAAAGACTTTTGGCTTTAGAGTCAACAGAGCAGTGATTGAATTCTTTCTTATCCGTTTATGTAACACTGCACACATTTCACAATCTCCAAAATCATATTTAATCCTAGTTCATAAGTGATATAATAGCATATACATCCTAGGACTATATTAAGTAATGGATGAAATAAAGTGTGCAAAGAATCAAGAAGAGAGTCTGGTACTCAATAGGTGTTTAATAAATGTCTCTCTTTGTTATCTCCCTCAATTCATTAGTCTCATTTCTGTCTGATTTTTAAAATAGTCTATGATTTATATTTATCATTCAATTGAATGTAGATATAAAATCTCAATTTTTTAAACTGATGTGACAAATACCACACACTAGTTGGATTAAACAATAAGAAAATTGTCTCAGTTTTGGATACTGGCAGTCCAACATGAACATGTCAGGAGGACATGCTTCCTCTCAGTGTCTGTTGCCTTCATGTGCTGGGTTTTGGCCAATTTTGGGGGTTCCTTGGATTATAAATTCATCACACTAATTTGTGCCTCTGTTTTCACATGGGAATCCTTTCCTACTCTTGCTTTTCCTAAATTCTGGCTCCTACTTGGGTGTCCAAATTCCTTCTTTTATAAGAACCTCAATACTTTGGATTAAAATCTGCCCTCATTTATTTTTTCCACATCTTAACCAATAATTCCATGTTCAAAGGTCCTATTTATAATTGGGTTCAAACCCACAGCACTTGTCTTAGCATTTGAGCATGTTTTTTGTGGATGACATGATTCAAACCTCAACATTATCTTAGGAGGCCACAAGGAACATTCAAATATTGAGAGTAAACCAATAAAATTAATGCAGCATGGATGAAATTAACCATTTGAAGAAGTCAACTTACAGGTTTAAATGTCTCTTAAGTCAAAATCCAATAAGAAAAATCACAAAATTTTAATGATATTTTTGATACAAATAAAGCAATAGAATAATAATTGGAGAGAAAACTATCATTTATTGAATACAATGCAACAGATACTATGTAAGCCTTATCTTGTTTAAACCTTATAATAGTCTTATGAAATAGGGACTGTTATTTCTGATTCCTATATAATTAATTGAAACTTGGAAAATTTAACTGTTTTCCAAGATCACAAACTACTGAATACCAGAGGCAAAATTTGAACCCATGCTGTTTGGCTCCAGACCCTACCTTTTTACAACATTTTCTAGAGGAATATCTAAGCAATACATAAGTAAACATATAAATAATCAAGATAAATTGTTACAGTGAAAAGTGCTAAAAATGAATGAAACAAGTGATGTGATAGTGACTCAGAGGCAGGGGCTACTTAAGATTGGGTATTCAAAGAAGAGCCAATAGCAAATTTGCAGTGTTCATCTAATCATGTCCAGGGATGAGAGCAAACAAGCTGAAAGAACAGGAGTAAAACCACTAGAGGTATTTGTAGTCATGAGAAGATGAATTTAATTTGACCTGGATGAGCATCATTCTCCACATTCTTCTATTCTGACTCAAAGTTCACCAAGAATCTTAACTCTATCATTATAAATTCAATTCTACATTGAAATCAAGATGAAGATAAATAGAAAATTTCCTCCAGCAACTTTCTTTTTCTAGAAACTTTGTGTATCCTTTGTGTTAGTCTCTCTCTTTGGTAACTCTTTGATGCAGTGCACAACAGATATCTCCACTTTCCCTCCTCATGGACTACTTTTCTTTCAATCATGACAATTTTTTTTCCCCATGTAAATGCCCTGTATTCACTTACAGCAGCTGAGCTAAGATATTATGTGTTTAACCAAATTTACACCAAATTCTAATTAGACTTTTCATGGTCTACAAGGTCCAGCACAATTGCTCCCCACCCAAATACACATCTCTATGACCTCATCTGGCACCACTCTTCCATGTTCACTGTGTTCCATTCACAATGGCCCCATTCTGGCTTTTGGGCATTTGTGCTGCTTCTTCTCCCTTACTGAAATGCTTCTCCTCTAGATCTTCACATTGTTGATATGTCATTACTCAGTCTACAATTCAAATAAATTACCCAAGGTGACAAGCAGATGTATGTCTGAGGTGGGATTTGAACCCATGTAGTCTAGAATCCAAATTTTCAAATACTTTCAAGTGGAGAGATATAGGTGAAAAATAAGTAAACTTATAAATAATTGAGATAAGTCCTGAGTGTAAAAACTGCTAAAAATATAGTGTTCTTTTTAAAGAGGATTTCCTTAACCACCCATTGTAAAAGTATCCTCTGTTTCCTTGAATTACTCTCTATCACCTTTCCCAGTTACATTTTTTCTACACAATTTTACATTCTGATTCACATATTTATTGTGTCCATTTCCAGCAAATGGATTATGAACTTCATGAAAGTAGAGGCATTGTATTTTTTATTGACTATTCTATCAACAGAACCTACAACAAAAGTTGGCACAGAAAAAAAATGCTTAAAAAGTATTTCTTCCATAAATGATCATCATATTCATTTAGCGTTTTGAAGAGTAAGTGCTTTTGTAAAAAGGGACTTTGTTAACTGGAATCTTCTGAAATTGTTGACATTCCAAACCTGGTGTTAAGTGAAATAGAAAGCTTAGATTATTTTGGAATATAAACCAGGTTCTTAGTGAGGACACAGAATAATCTCTAATTAGTTTAATTAGAATGGCTTTTTTATATAAAATTAAGTACTTTTAAGATTCTTTAGGGGAAGCAGCTGTGGCTCAATTGATTGGGCTCACATTTACCATATGGGAGGCACTGGGTTCAATTCCTTTGGCCTCCTGGTGAAGGCAAGCAAGGCCCACGTGGCCTGGAGAGTTGGCGCAGCAAGATGATGGAACAAAGGCAGTCAAGCAGCCACAGAACAATGCCAAGCAAATGGGCACAGGGAGCACAAGCAGCAAGGGCGGGATAGATAAATAAATAAATAAATATAAATCTTAAAAAAAAAAAACCTCTAAAATTGCAGTCAGAGTCTAGATTGAGTGGTGGAGGAAATATGTGGGTAGGGATGCCCTTGGGGCATGCCTATATGGAATATGAATATGATCAAGTGGTCATGGGGTGTTGTCTCAGTGGTGGAGACCCACACAATTACCGAAAGAATATTGAATTCCCATCCTGAGAAGTCCTGCTACATTCTCTAATATAATGACAAGATTCCCCCGAGTACATGGGAAGTTTAAAGGAAGGAAGATCATTATGCCAGGCCCTTGATATTGATGTTTGTATTTATGAACCTTGTTCTTGTGAAATTGACACTAAGCCTGGTAATATATGTTGCCTGAGAGTTACTCTGAAAGACTCATTGTTGCTCAAAGGTGGCCTTTCTGTAAGCCAAACTCAGCATATGAACTCACCACCTTCCCCTCTGGCATGGGACATGACTCTTGGGGATGAGGTTCCCTGGCATGGAGGGATTATTACCAAGCACCAACTAGCCATGCATTTGGAAAAAGACCTTGACCAAAATGCAGAAATATTAAATACAAATGGGTTTTTATGGCTAAGAGATTTCAAAGTCAGTCAGGAGGTCATTTCAGAAGTTATGCTTATACAAGTCTCAGAAGGATCTCATTGATGTCACAATAAACAATGTCTCTGACAGCAAGTCTCCAAGGGCTCTAGAGACATCTAGATACCATAGGAAGGGCAGGCAATCTCAGGAATTTGACACCCTGTCTGTGGACTATACTTGGTATATATGCTCCCCAATGTAACAGAGTTAAACTCATTTATAATTTCCCTACAAAGGGCTCTTCTGCCCCCCCCCCTTTTTTTTCTGAGTGAAAGTTAATATTTCAGCAATGTACTTCTTTTTTTTTTCTGTATTTAATTTTTTTTAATTTGTTAAACGATATGTAAATACATATGCATATATGTGCATTTGTTTACATAAATGTTATTTGTTATCTATATATTTGAACCTATAATTAGCACTATACTTGTTAAATGTATGTCCCAGAGACTTAAATCTTCAGTCTTTTCAAATGTCAATTGAGCCCTGAATATCAGGAGAGGTGTAACACCTACCCTCCACTTCATTGGACACTCCCAAGAAAACCAACAAAATAATGAAGACCGCCAACATCCATCCCAAAAAACAGAGTATCTACAAGTTCCAACTATCTGTCCCATGGGATCTAAGCCCCCTCTCAATCAGAAAATGAGTGGGCACCACCAACTCAAAATCTCAAGAATAAGGAATGAACAAACATAAGGAAGGAATGCAACTAAGGACTAGAGAAGACTTTAATATTCTAGCAATGGAAGAACTTGTGTCATTGATATAAAAGCAATGGCCACCAGAGGTTCTGAGGGGAGGAAGACAGAAGAATAGGTGTAACATGGTACATTTTTGGGACATTGGAATAATCCTGCATGGCATTGCAATGATGGAAACAAGGCCATTATACATGTTGTCAAAACATAAAATTGTATAGTGCAAAGTGTAAACTTTAAACTCTAGACCATTATTAGTAGCAATGCTTCAATATGTGTTCAACAGTTCTAGCAAATGTTCTACATTAATGAAAGATGTTGTTAATTGTGAAAAGTGTGGGAAGATCAGGGGGTGGGGTACATGGGAATCCCCCTATATTATTTTATGTAATATTTATGTATTTCAAAGCTTCTTTCAAAAAAATAATCTGGGGGTGAAAAGGATGGATCCACAGAGACCCACACTGAAAAGCATGCCTTATTTGACTGTCCTGCTAAGCAAGGCGCTGCTGCTGACAACACAACTGTGCTGCCACTGGCTGAACAGGAAAGCTGCTGCCTCTTTCCCTGATTTCAGAAATACCCTGGATTCTGCTGAGCCTTTATCAGTACCCAGCCTCATTTCACTAATTTCCAACTCAAAGACTTGCACAGATGTACACGTTTGGCACAAACCAAGTCATATGTCTGTACTCTACAGACATTTTACTTTCTTGGTTTTTATGTTTGGAAAATAGATTCACACATTAGGAAACTAACAAAATTGGTGGAATGCCTTCAAAACAATTTTAGTAGCCATACAACACTTATGTTCAGTACATTTCATACATGAGAACATATATAATTTATTCAATAGATAGTTTTTTTTTTATTTCTACAAAACTGCTTTTTGCCCTAAACATAGGGAAAAAATGGCAGACATAAAGGACCCGAAGGAAGTTATATAGTAGGAAAAATATCACAGTTGATGCTACAGAGAGTAATATTCATATTTTCATGTAATTTTTACACAATACCTGTGGTTCAAGGCATATTGCTTAATGCTGAATTAGAAAGACACATGAATAGAATAGTCTTTAACCTTTTGGAACTAGAATAGTATAGCATATGACTTGTTAGCAATTCTCAAGTAGTTCTTCCACCTTGATATTGAGATGTTTGGTCAGATGCAAGCTTCCTCAATTACAAATTGTTTTTCTAATTTTTTTTACTGTCCCTTTAAAAGGATATCAAATATAATCCAAATCCCTTACCAAAGTCTGTACTGTCCTCAGCATTTGCTTGTTATTCATCTCTTATATTTCTGTTTGCTCTGTTCTGACCCTTTCCTATTTACCCTCCAATACACTGACCTTTCAGTGTCTTAAACTTGCTGAACTGTTTTCAAATTATTCCTTCCACATATTACCATTCTTCCCATGGTAGTGATTTCTTATCCTTTGAATCTCCACTTAATATAATCTTTATAAGCAGCCTTCTTTGCCTGCCTTATTGAAATGGTAATTTCTTCTTATTATTTTCTGTCATAGTACTCTGTTTTCTTTATAGAACTTATCACAAACTGTAACTACTTTTAAAAGTCATTCACTTATTTATTAACTATTACAAGAATGTAAGGTCTATACTGTCAGGATCTTTTTAAAAAATTGGTTTTAACAAATATCGGATCCCTTATTCATAGTGTAACATCTGGCACATTATAGCTTTTCAATTATTTTAATAATGTATATTTGGAGAAATATTACTTATTGCATCTAAATGGAGATTAAATTCTAACTTATCTGTGACAATTTGAGTTTATTTTATGAATTCCAAAGAGAAAATGTTTATGTTTTTAAGCTAATCTCTTCCTGTGTTTGTGATCCCTTTGACTGTATTAAAATCTGTTGTGGGTCCTTTGATTAGATTATTTGATAAGATCAATTTAGGGCTTTTCATTGGGCTATGCCAGTGAAGCGTGACTCAGGTTCAGTCTCTATACCCTTGTTGGGTCTGATATAAACTCAGACACACAAAAAGCGAGACAAACAGACACAGAGGAAAAGAAAGCTGCCATTTTTGATCCTACGCTTGTGAAAGAAGACTAAAGGATAGCTGAAGCACAAAGCACCCAAGGGCTGAGCCCATGGAGCAGCTCAAAAAGAGACAAGTCCTAGCCTGGATGCACACAGCCGATCTCAAACCTTGGCAGAGATTGGCAGCCATCTTGCTTCAACACATGGTAGCTGACCTTGGTGAGAAAACACCTCTTATGTTTCCTCAATTTGAAATTTTTCTTGGCTGCCTTGAAATTTTAAATTTTACTGCAAATAAATTCTTTTTACAAAAGCCAACACATTTCTGGCAGTTTGCATTGGCAGCCTGTTGGCAAGCTAAAACCATATCTAAAGACATTTAAAGACAAAATTAATTGAGTATTAAATAAAGAGAAAGAAAAATATGCTATAGTAAAATGTGAAAATAATGACAAATTCATATTATTATAACAAATGAGTGGCTGATATTTTATTCTTGATTGCTAATACTCATAATTTTCTGTAGCTATTTTTTCTCCATGTTACATCATTGTAGACCCAATTACATGACTGGTTTAGCTGCTTCTTTATATTTTGATATTCTTTAAAAATTGTGTAGAAAATCCCAGAGAGTATAATTAAGCAGAAAGTAGTCTTGGGGCATACTCCAATTGCAGAATTCAAAATTAAATGTTGTAGTTAGAAGGGATAAAATGTCCAATGTTCTTTGCCCATATAGAGGGAAAAAAAGATTTTCCATTTAAAAACTGTTATAACTACTTCAGATGATGATTTATTAAGCTTAAATCATGATATGGAAAAAGTGAGAATAATACTCAGAAACTCTAAAACATGATTACTTTGTGCCATAACAAAACTTAAAAATCTCAAGTACAACTAGTTTGGCCAGTTCAACAAAATAGAATTAGATGGACAAATTTTGAATGGATGTTATTTCTTTAGCAAAGAGTTCAGAAAAGAAGTTATTTGGAAAGAATTCCCTCATAAATGTGTATGTCTATCATCTGAGGTAAAGAATTTGTTTGCCTATTTAATAAATTACCCTAACAAAGGAAGTTATTTTTTTTTATTTGCATCATGGAATTCCTTTCAAATAAATGCATAATTTAAATAATTTTCTGGTATATTAATAAGAGCCTGTGAAGAAAAAGTATAGACATAGATATATGAAATCAAACTTGTTCCCAAGGAAAAATGCAGATATTTTCCTTCTGTGGTACTTTTGGATTAGGGAATGAATTTCTAGTTCCTTATGTGTAAATTAAAACGTCTCCTTTAGAGTGTGAACAAGGTTTCAAAAGATAAGATTTTAACATTTTAATAGGGGAAACCAAGCTTTGTGATTTTGTTAATTTTTTTATTATGTAAGAATTTATGTCCCTTGAACTTACAAGATTTGAAAAGTTGAAAAAACTGCTGGACACCAAGGATATTTGAAGACAATCAAAATTATATACCATGTAGTTCTTAAAAACATGTGGCCTTGAAAAAAGTAACTGACTATTCTAAATGTCAGTATTTTTATCTGTAAAGTGGGGATAATAACATTTATTAATGGAAGGATTAGGGGTACACTTAATTTCATCAAATACATAAAGTTTGATACATAGTTTCACATAACAAATCATAGGTGTTCTTGCAAGGCAATTTTTTGGATGAGTTTTTTGTCTATTTCAGTGAAACTAATGGAATGAAAGATTGGTTAACTTAGCATGCTGTTCTACATTTCAGATGGATATAAATTTGTTATATATATATTGGTTTGCCAAAAATTGAATTTTCAGGTATTTTATAAAAAAGATAGGTTGATTTCCCATATTTTTCTGAACACTGTGCTACATATGCTTTCATACATTTTAGTTTATTAGATGCTCACTAAAATTCAGTAAATTGCTATTTTAAACTCATTTTACTAATGTGCAAAGTATGAGTCAGTGTTGTGACTAGCACTTATTTATTTTTTTTATAATTAAAAATATATATTCTTAGATTACATAAATGTTTCACAAAAAATATAGGGATGCTCATATGCCCCACTTCCCAAAATTCCACGCCCTCCCACATAAACAATGTGTTTCATTAGTGTGGCACATTCATTGCAATTGATAAACACATCTTGGGGCAGCGCCATTGAGCATAGACCTTAGTTCACATTGTAGTCTATACTCTCTCCCACACAGTTCTGCATGTTATGGGATGATATAAAATGGCCTATATCTAATGTTGCAATGTCATTCAGGATGATTGCTAAGTCCAAAAAAGCCCTTGTATTACAACTGTTTTTCCCTCTCCCTGCCTCCAGAGCATCCTGTGGCCACAGGCTCCACATCAATATTGTAATTTCTTCCATTGCTATAATCACAATATGTCTATAGTAGAATACCAGTAAGTCTACTATAGTCCATAGTTCATTCCCCAATCCTGAGGATTCTGGGATGGGTATGTACACTCCACCTCTACTTGACAGGGGGTTTTGATCTCATACAGCCAATGGTTGGGACTCTCTTGCTTGCATTTGTAAGCTTTCTTGATTTCTTGGTATGGTGGTTGTCAATCCTCACCTCCTTGCTAGCTGTCTTGCATGAGCCCAATGAACTAGAGAGTAGCTGTTGCAACTCCACTGAGGATCTGGGCCCAACTGGCCCATGGACAGCCCAAAGATTCTGGTCTCTTGGATGTACACCTACAAACTTCAGCATCAAGTATAGGTTCAAATAGAAATGACAGATTAGTCATTTGTAGGGAAACCATAATTGAATCTTACTCTGTCACTCTCAGGAGCACAAACTCCAAAGTATGGCCCAATGGCAAAGCAGCTAACTCTGGAGTTATCTGCCCTGACCATAGGACCTGGGTGTCCCAGAGACCTAAGAAGCCCCACTTTTTTGGGGTAGTATCCACTTTGGCAGTCTATGAGATCCTGCTGAGATGTGCATAACATTATCTCTGGAATAATCTCCTGACACACTTTGAAGTCTCTTAGCCCTATAAACTCATTTGTCTTTACCTTTTCCCCCTTTTATTCAAGGTCTTTTTCCATTTGCATTGCTAATTGGTATTTGGTAGTAATTCCTCAGTGCCAGGGAGGCTTATCCTTGGGAGTCATGTCCCACACTGTGGGGAAGGAAATGCATTTATATGCTGAGTTTGGCTTAAAAAGAGGCCACATTTGAGTAACAAGGAGGCTCTCTGAAAGCAACTCTTAGGCACACCACAACATTAGGCTAAGTTTCAGTTTCAGGAGCAAGGACTCTTAAGCATAGTCATCAATATCAAGGCCTTATCAATGGATCATCCTCCTTCACCAGTCATTGCCCCTGCACTTGGTGAACTATTGCTGCTCCATTAGAGAATGTGGTATAGCTCTCCAGGATGGGAATTCAATATTCTCTCAGTTATTGTGTGAGTCTCCACCCACTGTGACAATGCCCCCTTGAACATTTGAACATACTTATATACCTTGTATGTATTCCCAGCTGAACTTCCTCCCATGTGTCTCCCATCACTGACACCCCACACCAATGACCCTCCTCTGCCCTAGTTGTAACCTATTGTGATCTAAAGCTTCTTCAAAAATGAAGCCAATAAAAATAGTTTAATACAATTAATAGGAAAATGAAATAATGATAGTTTTAAATTTCAGAAATAAAATACATAACTTTTTTAAAAAACTAAAAATAAAATTAAAAGATTGGGATGTTAAAAAATTATGAAAAATACTAAAAAATTTTTTTGACATTTTGCCTTTCATCACTGTAATATCTGGTGTCCTGTATGTACAGACTAGCACTTGATCAAAAGGCCCCACCATTTGATTTAGAAAAATATAATTATGTTGTTTTTGAATGTATTTTATCATGAGATTTTTCTACATATGTTTTTCCTAAATTTTGAGTGCTATGCAAGGAGTTAAATGAAATAAATTCTACATGTTTACTAATAATGTGGTTTATAAAAAAAAAAAACAGTAACAACTGCAACTTTTTGGGTTTCATGGATATTAATTAAGTCTATTTAGTAAGGAAAGAAACATTTGTAAGCCAGTGTAAAAGGCAACTTGCTAGATAAAGTCTTCCTCAAAAAAGTTCAGTTTCATTGACAAATAAGAGGAAGAAAAATTAGGAAGTTACTTTTTAATCAGAATTAAATGATATGATCATGAATAGATAAAAGAAATTCTCAAATGAAATCATTAGCCATCTATGACTTCAAGAGGTGTGTGTCCAACTAGAAAAACAGGAGTATAAAATGGCAAATAGTTGACTGTCAACCACCTAAATTTCTGACCCATGATGATGTAGCCCCTGGAGTAATCCTTGAGCCTAAATGAGTTAGTGGATATGATGACTTGGTATCTAACTTTCTTGAAAGCTTGACACAATAGAGGTGTTCTATAGAAATTTGTCAGTTGAATGAATAAATTAAAAATTAAACTTACAATACACTTTTCCCTAACATTTATCATTATTTTACAAGTAAACTGCTTCTGAATTCTGAAATTAAGACATGTAAAAAGAATAGATTAAACTAAAAAGATGGGAAAACATTTCGTATATTTGATTAATAGCATAAAGTTGGGTTAGAATTAATTCAGAGGCTTGTAAAAAGTACGTTTCTAGCAGTAGCCTGAAACCAAATCCACTAGAGTCTTGTAGGTCAAGGTAGGAAGATTTTACTCTATTTAGTTTATGAGAGAAAGACACTGTAGGGTTTTTGAACAGGGGAATGGAAACATTGGAATCATATTTCAAAGGATCATTTGGCTACTAAAGGAGAATGGATTGTTAAAAGGGAATAATGAAAGCAGAGCGACCAGACAGGAAGCTATTGCAATGGATCAAAGGAGGTATCAGGTAGCTAGTGAATATGATACGAATTGTGAAATATTTTGAAGGTAGAGTCAGCAGGATTTGTTAAAGGTATCAGTAAGTGATGTTAGTGGAATACAAGGATGAGATAGATAGTTTGAACAATAACAGGACAGTGGTTTCATTTAATGAGAAAAGAATATCTCGGAAGAGATAGGTTTAGTGGATAAAATTAAAAATTCAGTTTTAAAATAGTAGTTTGATAAGCAATTAATAATATCCATTAAGTCATTGCATGTAGAATCTTGAAAATTAGGGATATACGGACTCTAGTCACAAAATTGGGATGTTTCAGCATTTTATTCAGGACAGGCAGGTAAATCCAAGCAAAGAAAATAATGAGATTTCAGTGAGCTCAGATGAAAACTAGGTCAGTGACCTTGGGTCTATAACCTTTCGTTCATTATTAGCTGTACCCACTTGAACATGTAGATTACCGTAAATGGGTCTTCAAGTTTACATTATAGTGGCATTATACGTAGTACACCATTTCAGAGAATCCCTTTCTCATCTTCTCTTGTTCTAGCCAATTATTAATTCTCTAAAACAAACCAAAAAAAGGCTTCTTCTAGGAACTCTTCCCTGATCTAAGCTTTATTTAGATATTCCTACAATATGCACCCATATCAGGACAAGAAGATATTTTTAATAGTACATTGCATTTTTCTGTATTTGTCTGATGCAATTATTATATATAAAATCACTGAAAGCAGAGAATTGTCTTAATCAACTTTGTAATTACAATGTACATGTTTGTTTTGACAGAAATAGATGATTAAACATTTTTTGATTGAATGAATAAAAAAAGATAATTCTTATAATACATTTAAAATACATTCACTGTTTTATAGAAAAATGCCTTCTAAAATCTGAAATCAATTCCTACAAAAGAATAGGGAACTAAGGAAAAATATGACTTATTTTGTCCTACTGGGCCTCATGCAGAATCCAAAGGAAGAGAAAGTACTTTCTATTTTCTTCTCAATCTTTTACATTTTGGCCATGGTGGGTGTATTATCCAGGGTTCTCTTGGGTAACAGAATCAGCAGGAGATATCTGTCAATAATATAAGATTTTTTAAGAGTCTCTCATGCAACCGTGGGGATGCACAAGTCCAAGTTCCGCAGGCAGGCTGCAAGCCAGGGACTCTGAAGAAAGTCTGATGAAAGGTCCTTGAAGAGTTTCTGGGAGAAGTTGCCTGTCCAACAACAAGCTGGGAAATTCTCTCTGAATGTTGAAATCACTTCCCCTTTTAAGGCATTCAACTGTTTGGTAAAAGTGTCACCCATTGCTGCAATCTCCCTGATTGATGGAGATGTAATCAGCCATCCATTCAGTAAATTCACTGGTGATTGAAGTCCACAAATGCTCTTGTATTACAATTAGCCCAGGGCTTGCTAGACCTAACAACGGGACACAATTACCAGGCGGAGTTGACACATTAGCCTAACCATCACAGTGGGCTACTTATTTGTTGTAACTGTAACTGTCAGTAAGTTCCTGGGCTCACCTATGTACTTCTTTCTTGCTGGTTTATCATTTATGAATGTTATTTATGCCTTAGTCATTTTCCCAAAATTGATTTCAGACTTGTTCTTTGGACAAAAGACCATATCCTTCCAAGCTTGTATGATCCAGCTATTTTTGAAGGATTTCTTTGGTGGATCAGGGGTCTTTCTTCTGTTGGCCATGGCATATGACCACTATGTGGCCATCTGTAAGCCCTTGCATTGTTTGATTATCACGAGGCAATGGGTGTGTGTAGTGCTGTTAATAGTGTCCTGGATTGGAGGTTTTCTGCACTTAGTCATTCAACTGTTCTCTCCTCATGGGCTCCTATTCTGTGGTCCCAATGTCATTGATTATTTTCTCTGTGACATGCTTCCCTTATTGAAACATGTCTGCACTGACACTTATGTTGTTGGACTCTTAGTGGTGGCTAATGAAGGGCTAACCTGCAGTATTGTGTTTCTGCTCTTACTCATCTCTTATGGTGTCATTTTTCACTCCTCAAAGAACCTTAGTCATGAAGGCAGGAGGAAAGCCCTCTCCACCTGTGGTTCCCAAATCACTGTGGTTTTCTTCTTCTTTGTTCCATGTATTTTCATGTATGCAAGACTTGCTAGAAACTTCTCTATGGACAAATCATTGAGCGTGTGTTTTACAATCATAATTCCCACTAAACCTTTTAATATATACTCTGAGAAAGTCATAGATGACAAATTCTGTGAAGAAGCTCTGGAGAAGAGAAGTCATATTGGGCAATAAATGAATGCATTGTCTTCCATGAGGAGAATCAGTTGGCTTTAGCAAACATCCTCTTGGAACCCAGAAGTTACCTTAAATCTAATGCACCTTTTCATTTCCTTCAAAGCAATTAGCAAAATTAGAGATATGACTGGGCTCTTGGTTGAAGTTTGCATATTAGAATGTAAGCTCAATACTGTCTTGTTTGCTACTCCACATAGAAAGGCATTATGAATATATTGCAGGGAGTCAAAAATAATATGTAATGAATTATTGATTTTAATTTTTATAGCTGCAATAATTTTAACTAATCCCTGCATTATCTTTAATATTTTTCTCAATTATAGTTTTGTTTTTAGTTAATTCTTGTCATTTATGTCCATTCCTTTTATTATGCTATTTAAAATACTTGATTCTATATAGACTGGCCCCTTTATTTAGCTTCAGTTGCATTACATATAATTTTTATGTATCTAATACTAACAAAATTTAAAAATAACAAATAATAAACATGGAAAACACACAAACTGGCATAGAGTGAAAAATCAATGTCTTATTCATCCCTAACCAGAGCCTCATAGAGCTCCTACCCAGAAGCAATCACTTTCCTCTGATTCTTCAGTTTCTTTAAGTAATAATTGTAGCAAATAGAATATTTGTATATTATGTGTATGTGTATGTGTGTTTGGTCTGAATGTGTAAATTTTACTTTTAACTCATAAACATGTTGAAGTTATTTCCTAACTTTCTCACTTAGCCTCATATTGCATAAAGACCTCAAAGAGATTTACTAAATTAAGGTTTCCAGTTTTTCATATTGTCTCCAATCTTTTTCTATGAGCAGCAACTCTGCAATAAATATATTTATTTTTGAAAATATACAAATATGTGTCCCACAGCATGGATTTTTCCAACAAATATTACATGTATTTAAAATATTTATTTTAAAAGTGATTGCCAAATTGCCATTCTTGAGGTTGTACTAAGCAAAATCCTACCAGTCTGTGAAATACTTGCTTGTTCCCATTCTCAACAACTAGGATTTGATATGCATTTTATGATATTTGACAATATGATGAATTATTAAAATTGTTTTTTTTTGTATTCTTTAATTGAGATCAATTAGATTACCTTTTCACGTGTTTAAAATTATTTGTATTTTTTATCTGTGTATTGTCTCTTAATACCTTTTATCTATTCCCTTCATTGCAGTAACACGCATACTGATTTTTAGAAAACATAATTACTATATTGCTGGGTTATTTAATTTCAACATTTTACTCTATGTATAAATTCTTCAGTCATGTAGTTTTTTTATTTTTATATATCAGATTTATCAATATTATATATAGTTTTCATATCTTCCCTGGAAGATTTTCATTATTTCTTTTTTATCAAATATTCTTCCACATTAATTTTTGCATTTCTTTTTTTTTTTCAAATATTTACTGCAGATATCTTTTACATTTGAACTATTGTTTTATCTGAATTTTATCTTGATTTAAAGAATTTGATAAGAATTGAGTTTTAGTTGTTTATCAGAAAGGCTGTTTTATATAATTGCATGATTATCTTTTAACCATTTATTTCAAATCCACTGTCTCTTATCTGTGCCATTAATCTTTTTAATAATGTTTCACTTCATAAACAATATAATTTCATTTGCTCTATAATACCTTTTTTTGTCTTTTCTGGTACCTCAATCCTGCACTCAAGCCTGCACGCAACTGCTTGAGCCACATCCACAACCCTCTATAATACATCATGATATCTGATAAGCCTAGTAATCACACTCATTTCTATTCTTTTTCTGTATTCAGCCTATTTTTTTGTTTCAAATCAAATATAAATTTTAAAAAAGCTAGTGTACTCACAGTGCAAAATTCAGTCGGTATTTTCAATTAGATTTTATTTAGGAACATTTATTCAGTATGATTAATTTAGGTAGGACTTAGGTATTTAGAAAATTAAGAATTCTTATGCACTAAGAGAGCTTTTCTCTGATTTAGCCAAGTTTTCCTTTATTCGCTTCAGAAGTACTTTACATTTTCTTCTTATCTTACTTATTTTTATCACTTACTGCTGCTGTTCTGCATCCATGAACACTAAAATGCCAGATAATACACTTGCTGCAAGAAAAATTTTCTCTTTCAGGTAATGCTTGACTCCAGCCTTTGCCAAGCATCTTCTTGAAACTGTTGAGATCATCCTTCTCACAATGATGATATAATATCACTATGTAGCCATCTGCCATCTCCTGCTCTGCACAGCAATGATGTGACAAGTTTGTTGCCTCCTCTAAGGGCAGGCCTGAGCTAGAGGCTTAGTCCATGCCAACATGAAAGCCTCTTCACAGTATGTCTCTTGTTATGTGGCCCCAATGTCATAGACCACTTCATTTGTGATTTGGACCCTTCTTGCACACTAGTTTCAAGGGGCACTGTATTAGTCAGCCAAAGAGGTGCTAATGTGAAATACCAAAAATGGGTTGGTCTTTATAAAGGGTATTTATTTGGGATAGTAGTCCACAGATACCAGGCAATAAAGCGTTAAGTTTCTTCTCTCACCAAAGTCCATTGCCACGTATTAGAGCAAGACAGCTGCCGACATTTGCTAGGGCTCAAGCTTCTTGGGTTCCTCTCTTCCTGGGGCTGCATTTCTCTCTGGGCTCAGCTCCTGTTTCCTCCACAAGGTCAGCTGTAGACGATCAGGCAAACGGCTTGCTTCCCTTCTCTTGGGGCCTTCTTTCCAACATCAAAACTTCTTCTCAAAAAACTGCTTCAACTCCGTTCTATCCATGCCTTTTATATTTGATTCCCCACCCACCAAAGGGGTTGGGCTCAACAAACTACTGATTTGGCCCAGTCAATGCCCTAATCATAACTTAATGATGCCCAGATTAACAGATCAGTTTTATAAGCATGATCCAATTATATTTTTGGAAGTCATAATTACATCAATCTGCCCAACTGCAACACTCTACCCTC
>JAQZBX010012253.1:19114-41590 GCA_029593785.1 Cabassous unicinctus | reverse complement strand
ATGGATAGGAGTAAAACCCAAAGGGCTTTCCATGTTTAACCATGCAAGAATATTCTATTTGGGTGCCTTGTCAATCACAAGTCCACTTATGTGTCTCTGGATAACTTCAGGTAAAACTCAACAAGTTTATAGTCACCTAATCCCCAATATGTGGGTGAGCCCATCCAAAACCAGCAAAGCCTCCATGACTGACACAGAGCTGGCTACACATTAATAAATAGCATTGCAGGGATCAAAATATCTCCACATCACAGACTTATCAAATAACAGTTGAAGAATCTGTTGCAGATGGGTATGCTTTACATAGCCTTCGGCAAGCCCGTATAGGCCAATCACAAAAAATATCTTGAGGGTGTCGCAGCAATGTTATCTCACATTTTGAGGAAAGCAATGATTCATTTCAGAAATATCTTATGGTTTGCTGCTATACCTTAGTAGAGATAAAGGCTTAACTTTGGGCTATCAACATACCATGCAATCTCAGTTGTCCATCATGAACCTAAAAGCTCTAAATTTGGGCATACACAAAACCACTCCAAGTGAAAGCAGTATGCTCAAGATCAGGTTTGAGCAGGTACTGAAGCACAAGTGAGTTGGATGAGCAAACAGTTTGATTCCATGGCTCCTATACTAATGGCGAATTGTGAAGAACCCTATGATCAGCAGCTAAAGTAGAGAAACATCAGGGTTGACTGACAGATAGTTCTGTGAAATTCTGGTAATATCTAAATAGGACAATGTAGAATCACATCCCTACCCTGTGGTTCCACTGATGAACAGAAGAAAGGGGACTCTTCTGAGCAGGGAGAAACTTGAGTAGTTCCATTCATTGCTTTTTTGCTTGAAAGGAAATTTGGACAGAAATATTGATTTATACTAAATCATAGTTAGTATTTACAGTTTGGTGGAATAGTCAAAGAAATGTTAGAAAATGTTGTAAATGGGCACAAAACATGAAGACATTTGTGTACTATGCAAATATTCACAAAGAGAAAATACAGCAGGAGAATTTGTTATCAAAACACAGGTTGAAACATTCTGTTCATGGACTCAGTCATTTTCCCCCAGTTACATCTGTCTTTATAAACATGATTAATGGTCAGTATTCTCAGTGGAAGGGATGGAAGTTATGCCATTGCTGAAGAACATGGTCTTACACTCATCAAGCCATATATGGTTTTAGCCACTGTTGAGGACAGCAGCTGCCAACAGGAGAGAACAAAAAGAACAACTGATATGGCAAGATATCTGGGGGATCCCTTAGCCACCCTGACTGCATTGGACCACTTCCGTTATGAAAGAGACTAATGTTTTTGATTAATTTTTGCCTTACTCACTGCTAGATCAGTTAGATCATTGGCTGTCAAACTTGACTGTCTCAAGGTATCACCTTGGACTTTTATTAAAATGCAAATTAGAATGCAGTAGGTCTGGGCTCAGGTGCTAGGGAGTACATTTTTAGGACACTCCTAGGTGAGTCTGAGGCTGCTGGACCATGAAGAATTCTTAAAGTAATGAGCATCTGTGGTGGTGAGCTTTGTTAGCATCACATTATCTTACTAATGCAAGATAATTTTTCATGATGCTGCTGTATACATCAGCAGAATGCAAACACATAACAGACATGCTTATCTCAGCATTCATCACTGATATCTAATTGTACAGGCAATGGAAAACCCCACCTCCTTGTCTCCTAGATGAATGTGATTTATTAGCTTAGGTGAGAGGGAGCTAGTGGACATGGCCCCTTGCAAAAACTCATCTAAATGAAAGACCAGGCAAAGATAATGATTTTATTCTAGTTTCAGGTACAACTGCCAACAAGTAGCACTTCCAGACTTCTAAAAGCTTACACTCTTGTTTGCCTTTTTAAAACTACAAGAAAATAGTTGCAATATGTGCATTTTTTTGTGTGATTGGATTTTGTGCTCAAAAATATGATCCTGAGTCTGTCTTTAAAATTATTTAATTTAGGAAAATATATGTTTATTTAATAACTCACATAAAAGACAAATATTAATTCCAATTATTGTAGTTATTTGAAATTGGCAATTGATGTAAAATCACATAAGACTTCTAAAAGAAGGTACAGATAAACCTAGGTTAAAGAAATACAAAGGAATGGAATTTAGAATATAATTGATGGACTCAAGAACAACAAAACCCATCATGTCAAAAACATCATGAAGAAAATGACATGCAAATGAAAAATTAGGGATATATTTAGAATTTGTTGGGCATTACAACACAGCACATAACAATGTAAATATATCAGTAGGTCTGTTAATTCAATGAGAAAAAAATTCTCAAGAAAAATAATTAAGGCTTGTAAAACAACAATTTAGAAAGAATTAATACAAATATCATAAACTGATAATATGTCCATCTTCACTAGTAGTAAAAGAAGGAGAAATGAAATAATTAAGGAAACCAAATTTTCCCATTTTCCAACCACGAGTTTTTAAAAGAAGATAAAAACATCCAGTTGTGGGTGAGCCTGAGGTAGAACAGAAAAACTTGTCAATGGAAGAATTGTCAATGGAAACTGGCTTGTTCAAGAAAAGGGCTTATCTGAGAGGTCTTATTCTAAAGTGTGAACTGTTTCTAAGACTGACACCTCCACAGAAAGAACATTTCTTGGTCGAAGAACAGAATTCATAATGGGAGTTTTAAATCAGAAAGACTCCTGTTTTCTCTGAGTTTTAAGTATTGTTATTATAAGACTCAGTGTCAATATAATGCTTAAGACACTGACATCAATTTAGACAGCCTGGGTTGCACCTTGTCTCTGTTCATCAAAACTGTGACCTTGAGCTAGCTGCCTTGTTCCTGTAAGCTCTTATTACTTCATCTTTCACCAACAGAAATGAAAGTTGTTAGATAAAGGAAGTAGTGCAAGAATTCAATGAGACAATGTGTATAAAATGTTTAAGTGTTGCCACATAGGGAGTGTCATGGTTTTTTATTATTCAATAAGGATGAACTACTTTACCTCTTGAAATGCTTTTAGTCATTCAATATGTTTGTATTTCTGTGGTGCAGACACCACTTCATATTTAACCATCCACCCCTCCTTGCCACTCCATTTAACATATATACACTGAACATATACCCCATACCAAGGACTGTATTAAGCATTGTACTTACAAAAATGGATAGATGAAATTTGAAATTCAAGGAAGTCACATTGGGATGAGATGAAAAATTCATAAAATTTAATGGAACTGAAAAAAAAATGAATGAGATGAAAAGAAGGGAAATCTTGCGACTGATTTCATTGACATAACCCTAGAAAATCATCTCTGTAAATGAGTTTGCAGGTGAGTATTTACAAATAGGTATAGAAACAATCACCTCTTAATAGTGACATATATTAAATGTGTGAGCTAAGATTTATTTTAAATAAAATCCAAGTCATTAATTTAAATAGCTGAGTGTATGTCTATTTAAATTCACCAAACTTAAAATTACCAAATAGGCAGTGGAAAAGGAGACCCAAGATATGACTATAAATAGTAAACGATAGGGCAGAAAAACTCCAAGAAAGACTCAAGGAATGAGTTATGTAAAAATATGTAATATCAGATAAATTGAAAATACTGATTTCTTATCCTCATTATTTTGAGCCATTCTACTCGTGTCAGTTCTACAAGAGTCCTTTCACTGAGAAGTATTTGTATTGAGATAGGCTTGTTAGGAGTTATACTCTTTGTAGTGTGCTGTGCTTCCTGGACATGTACATTCATGTCCCTCAAAAGAGTTGGGAAATTTTCAGCCGTTATTTACTCCAACACTCCTTCTGTTTCCTATACCTTATATTCCCCTCTGGGTTTCTTCTAATGCATGTCTGTGTGATTCATGTTTACATTCAATTCCCTGAGGCCCTGCTGAATATTTTCTATCTCTTAAACCATCTCTTCTATCTGTTGCTTTCAGACATACTGTCCAAGAACTCACTCATTCTTTCCTCTGCCTGTTAATATCTGTGGTTATGTGCTTCCAACATGTTTCTAATTTATTTCATTGTATTATTCATACAATCAGATCTGTTATCTTTTTATGTATGTTTACAATTTCTTCTCTCTGTTCCCACAGTGTCTTTGTATTTTTAATATATTTATTTTTAAAGAAGCTTTAGATTGCATACACATTACATAAAAATTTAGGGGATTCCCATATACCTCACCTCCTCCTTCTCCTCAAATTCTTCATTAACAGCATCACTCATTAGTGAGGTATATTTCTTACAATTCATGAACCCATACTTAAGGATTGGTTCTACACATGGTCTATAATTGAAATGGAATATTTTTATAGGTATTGACAAATGTATTATGGTCTGTACCCACCATTGCACTGTTATACAAAACAATGCCAATGTCCTGAAAATGCCCAATATTACACTTATTCTTTCCTCATCCTCCCCCTCAGAATCTCTGGTGACCATTTTCTTAATATCAATGTTACAATTTCTTCCATTGCTATTATAATAAGTCTACATTATACCATAGTTGCATTTCCCCTTATGTTTGTTCATTTCTCAATCTTGAGGATTTGGGGATGGTGATACCAAAATCTGTTTCCTATCTGCTTCCAAATGTGAGGGTGCTTAGATACTAGTGGACAGATGGATGGAATTCCCTTGCATGATATTGTAGATATACTCTGTTTATTTTAATGGGTATTGGCCACCATTATCCTTTTGTTACTTATCTTGGGTGAATCCAATGAACTGAAAAGTATGTCTTGGCTACAACTCTGCAGAGATCCAAGGCTCAACTGGCATATGAACAGCTGGAATATATAAGGCTCTGGGACACATATTTAATGGATATATTGTTATTTATAGTTACAAATAAAATGGGCATAAGAACCATGTGTAGGAAAATTATAAATGAGTCAAACTCTAATACATTGGTGAGAGGTCATCATATATTCCAACATAAGGCCCACTGACAAGCTCACAAATTCATCCACTAGTGTCTTCTTAATATCCTTTATCTTTTCTGTCACTTCATTAAGTTGATTCATGATATTTGTTTGTATGTAATTTATTACTTGTTCCATGTTATGCATTTCCACTTCTTATTTAATTTGTTCATTAGACTGGATCGTGACTTCCTATTTCTTAGTATGCCATTAATTTTTTGCTGGTTTCTAGGCATTGTTTTATCTCAATGGGCTTATTAAGATGGTTAGAGTCTCTTTATGCTCTAGGGTTTTATTTTTGTTTGTTTTGTGTCAAGTTTCCCCTTTGGCACTTGGTTCGATTTATTCTATATCCTTGTAATTGTCCATGTTCCCCAAAATAAATTCTGAGATTATAGAAAAGAAGGAAAGAAAAAAAAATATTTTAAAAATAAAACATGGAAAAGGAACCATAAAAGAAAGAGGAAAAAATATATATAATTAATATGAGTAAAAAAATCATAAATAATAAAAAATATTAAGAATGAAAAATGTGGAGTAAAAAAGAAAGAAACAGAAAAAAATAGAAAAAAAATCAGAAATATGAGCGGAAAGAAAATGAGGCCCAATGAAGAGAAGGTGGAAAATTAGAAAAGCAGCAAAAGAGGGAAAAAATGAAAGAAGAGAAAAAACTAAGAAAAAAAGAGAGAATAAAGACATTAAAAAAGCAACTACAACAACAAAAACAACAAGAAAAAACCAGTTTCCCTCTCAGGTCACTAGCAAGTGTCTCAGGCTGCCAGGGCTCACCAATCACCTTTCAGCCTGCCTTCCCCAGGTAAGGTACTGGGGTGTAGAGAAAAGAATAAGGAATACAATAATTAAAAATTAACAAATCAAATAGCTTAAAAAAATCTAGGTCTAACTTCCCATCCTGAGGATGCTTGTCCTTCAATTCCTGCTTCCTGCAGCTCCTGGGGTGCCTCTCCTTACCCCCCTTATCACTTAGGTCAGTTAGGCTATTTTTTATCATAGGTACATGGTATTGAACCTGGGACTTCATATATGTTAATCAGAGTTTAACCATAGAGCTGCATCAGCTCCACACATTAGGTTAGGCTTCTGAATGCTTCTGAAGGCTTGTGGGCTACCTCTGTCTTTCTTCTTTTTCCTCAGGCATGTTGGGCTTCTGATGTTATGCCAATTGCCTCTCCAGGCCTCCCACTTTACTGGGCTGTTAGGTGCCTGTCACTCCACCCCCTCACTGTCCCAGTTCCTCTCTCTCCTAGGAAGTATGTGTGTGTTTGGCAGCCTTCCTGATCAGTTCCCCATACCCCACTCCCTGGAGTTGCTAATGTGCTGGCTGACATCCTTTTTTGTCTGTCCTCCATATCTCCAGAAGACATTTATGAAAGTCTCTACTGGAAGCTGTTAGATAAAGACCAGAATGCTGTTAAATATCCTTCTATACACAGGACCACCTCCACCATAAACTATTATCTAGTCCAAAATATTAAAAGAGAAACCCTGCTCAAGAACAGCGCTTTGTTGACTGATGCACTGGAAAATTATCTGATGCTTGTTCAATGCAGATTCTGTGTCTGGAGGTCTGTGTCAATCACAAGCACTCAAATGATATTACTGGAGGCCCTGGTCAGTGACTGAACTGTTGATGGGCATTGCTGTCATACAGCTTGGGTAGATATTTTAGGTATTCTGCAGCAAGAATCTTCCTGCCAATCTCACACCAGATTCCAGGTGGTTAAATGTTGGACTGGGGTTTCAGCATCTGCCTGTACTCATTTACCCAGCCACTTGACTTCTTCCCTCTTTACAGGAAATGAACTCTTTAAGGCTTTGCTTCCTTATCTAAGATATGAGGGAAATGCCTCCTTCTTATGGTGCTGATGTGAAAATTAAGGGATGGAGTACTTTCATTTTTAATCTGATTTTTGCATTTTTAATAGAGAAGTCATATGCTTACAAAACAATCATATATAATGGGAAGAATTCCCATATATCATTCCTCCACCAACACCATGCATTGCTGTGGAACATTTGCTACATATTATGAAAGAATATCATTAGGCTATTAACATGATGATCCATAGCATACACTTGTTATATTTTTCCATACAGGACCTAATAGTAACACCATGTATTAGTATTTTATATTTGTTATAGGTCATGAGGGAATGCTCTCATACTTGTACTGTTAATGACAGTCCATAAGGACAGACTACTTTTAAAACTCATTGAAAACTGCCTGGTTCAGAGAAAATGTTCATTGAAAGCAGCTATTGTGACTATATCTCAGTTCAACATTACTAAGCACCTTGCATCTTCTGACAGGTCTCCTGGACAGGAAGTGAGTCTGGCGATGCCTTACTCCTAGGAGACTGCAGGGTGTGGTCTTCAACAAGAGTCCTCCCAGGCCTCCCATTTGGAGCACAATGCCCAAGTCAGTTGTTGTTGGATGAATATTGTCCACAGAAATCTATCAGGACTCAATTCTTGGGTAATATAAATGCTGTCTTGTTTGGAAAAATGGCTATTGCACATGTCATTTATTTATAGATCTTAGGATGGAATATTAGGCAGGGACTTCAGTACATTCACAATTACCTTTACAAGAGTGAGGAGGAAGGAGTCCACACACAGAAGAGGAAGAGGCAATGTCACCATGGAGACAGAGAATGTAGAGTTGGAGCCAAAATCACAGAATGCTGGAAGCCACCAGAAATCAGAGAAGGAAAGGAAGAGATTTTCCCTAGAGCTCTGAGGGAGCACAGCCCTGTTAACACCTCGATTTCAGCCCAGTTAAACTGATTTCAGATCTTTGGCCTCTAAGGATAAAGGAGAATATATTTTTTATTATTTTTCAGCCACTAAGTTTGTCGTAAATTGTTTTAGAAGTCAGAGGGAATTAATACCCCTTATATCTACACTGTAATGTTCATGGACATATTCTCTGAACTCTTCACTCCAAATAGACATGCAAGAATTTTTAAATTTTTCCAATATGTTTGTATATGATCCAGTCTGGGATATGCATAAGGCTGTAGTTTCTCAGTCACTTAAATTATTCCACTAACTGTTTCTCATCCTCCAGCTTATATATAAACTCCAATGTATAAAATTCATAAACATTTGTTAATAACTCAGATATGAAATGCTTGATTTTCTTATTCTCCCAAGTGTAGATCATTTTATTTGTCACTATAATTTATGTATAACCTTATTTTCACTGACTTTAATGTGGCAATGTGACATGCTTCTCTTTTAAAATATAAGCAGATATGATAAAAGATCTTGCAAATTTCCACCCCTTCTCCTGCTCTTCCTTTCTGTCACGAGCATGGTCATATCTCACATAGGGGGTGTTCCCTGATCCCGGGCCTGGAATAAAGCAGAAGCTGGGTCAGAACTATACCCAATATACACCTACATGTACTGTGAGTGAGCAATAAAATGTCATTATTGAAAGTCCCTCGAATTTGGGGAGTTTCTGTTTCCACAACAAAACTCTCTATTACATTACTTTCATGGGATGTTTAAATTAATTAAGAATAATCAGCAGGTAGATTTCAGAATAAAGGATGCTTATATCTCTATCCTCCAATGATTTGTATATTGGAATTTAAAACTCTTCAAAATAAAGTTTGAACCTTGAGATTTGGAGAATATACTCGAAGGCAACTATGCTTATTTTCTTCTATTCTCCACATACTGATTACAAATCTGTATGAATGATAACAAAAGTGATAAATAATTACAAATACACATTGTCTCCTGAACTCAGACCCTTCTTGCTATCTAAAATTCAAAAACCAGCCCGATTTGTATAGCATGGAGTTACTTGTATTCTTCCCTCAACATTGTATTAAATGCTTTGACAAATACATCTTTTCTTTCTCTCATTCTCTCAGTATCTCTCTCATTTCACATCTACATTTCTCTACTTCTCTATTTCCCTCCCTCCTTCCCTCCCTCTCTCTTTTTCTCTGTTTCTCTATCTCTGTCTCCTGAAACCATTATAATATCATTTACATTGTAAGAATGTAGAAAGCTAGAAAACACATCTGTCCTACTGTAATATGAAAAGGTCAAGTAATCTACAAAATCAAGATATCTAATGAATCTCTCAGAGACTTGCGGTCACAAAATAAACAAATAGCTAGAAATATAAAGAAATTCAGTGTTTCCCAAAAGAGATGAGTTGTAAAGAATGAACTGTCTGGACAGAGCATGAAGGAACCAGCTCCAACATACAATCAGACATGATTTCAGCAAAAATAATAATGAATCACTAAAGGTCTTGTTATGGTCTGTCTAGCATAATGAAACAGAATCTTGGAGATATTACTTCTCTGGAATCTAAGACCAATATTCATGTGTGCAAAAAGGGCACTTGTCCTGGAACAAGGCAATGAGAGTTGTGAGTTGGACAAAGAAGAATCAGAAATTGTAAAGGGTCAAGGAGAGAAAGGTATGACACAAACAGCATCAAATATAGAACAATAGAATGGTTCATTTTCAAAGGCTATTTGGGAGACTACTCTCCTTGTATTTGCTTGTGTTGATAAGCCCATTTGGGTGGATTTCTCCATTGGTGTGTGATCAGCACATGAATGTGGAATGTGCACATGATTATTGACAATATATGAGATAAATCAGAGCTTGGTTAACAAGGAAAAAATGAAAAATAGATTTTGGTTATCAGAAAAAAATTCTCTTATGATCATATGGATGCTTAGACTTTTATTTCTAGTTAATGAAAGAATTGAAGGAGTTTATTCAGAAGAATATCACAATTACATATTCATGACTATGATTCAGTGCTAATAAATTGATTATGTGATTTTGTACATTGCATGATACCACAACAAAGGTAACTAACACATCTTGTTCATATAGTCTTTTAAATTATTAAGACTTAACTAGCAAAAGGGAAGACACTGCATGATAATGGGTCCATAAAATCAGTCTTCAAATGAGGTGAGGTTAATTTACATTTTTTATCAAGATATCTAATTCTAACACCATTTGTCAAAAGATTTTCTTTCCTCCTTGAATTGTGTTAGTGTCTTTGATGAAAATCTGTTAAACATGTATGTGTGGGTCTTTTCCTGTACTGTCCTGTTCTCTTGATCTTTATGTCTATCTTTACACTATTAATGTAAAGTCTTGATTATTGTAGTCTGGTAAAAAGTCTTGAAATTAGGTTCAGTGAGAACTCCAATTTTGTTTCTATTTAGAAGTATGAATTTATTCTCTACCCTTTGCATTTCCCTATATACATATTAGAAAAGACTTATTAATGTCTACCAAAATAAAAGTATACATCAATTTATATGAATTTCACTACAAATGCACATCAATTTAGGGAGAATTGACATATAAACTATATGTTTACAGTTCATTAACATGAATTCAGATGAGTATCCTATGATTTATGCTTCCTGATTATGAAAGTGAACATTCACATCTTCTTAAGATCAGTTGTTGGACCTGTGAATGTGATGGATTTCATTTTGTGAATTCATTACATTATATGACAATAGACAGGAAAGTTTCAGTTGTAATTAGGACTCTCATACATTTCCTTTGGCTTGAGTAAAAGAGAGTTCAATCAGACTCTATCTAACATACAGTGGTGAGACCATAAAAGAGACTGGGTCCTTCTTGAAGAGAGAGATTCAACTCCTGGGAGAGATTCTGCTGCTAGCCTTGAGCAATAATCTGCCATGCAGTGAGAGGGACAAATGGATAAGACTTGAGAGTATATCCAGGAACTGAGAGGGAATCTCAGCCTACAGCCAGAAAGATACTGGGAACTCAGTCCTACAACCACAAAGAGCTAAATTCTGCCAATAATCTAAGTGAACCTGGAAGACAATCTAGAGATCCAGATGATCACATAGCCTGTGGGTTCCTGGGCCTGTTTTTGATGAGAAAACTGACCTGGGAAGGCTGTCTCTGGGTGAACCCTAGTACCACAATTAGCCCACCAGGTAAAAACAGCTAGAGAAAATTACAGGAGTATTAAAAATGGAGAAAAACTCCAAAGTAGAATAGATCAGCAATTCTGAAAATACATTCTGTGTGTTCTAGGAATAAGCAAATAAATAAATATATGGTGAATATTTGAAAAATAAAATAAATTGTAACATTCTAACATTCTTGGAGGAGCAAAAAGTAAGAGCTTTCCACTGTAGATGAAATAAATGCATAAATACTGCAATCACAAACATTATGTCATATGTTCAGAGCAAGAATAAGATGAAGAACTGAAAAAAATGATTAATCACAAGCTATTATAAAAGTTAATATACTTTGAACCAAGTATCAAAAAGAGCTATACAAAGGCAATCAACAAGAAAACCCTAGACAAGAGAGAAAAACTGAATCCCTAAATAAACACATCAAAAAAATCAAATGTAAACACATCAACAGAAAATTACAAAACATGCTAAGAAGCAGGAAGATATGGACCAGTCAAAGGAAGAAAATAAACCTCCAGACAAGATACAGGATTTGAAACAACTACTCAAAGATGTCCAAAAAATCTATTTAACCAATTCTTTAATTTAAAAAAGTAAGGAATTAAGAAGACACTGGAGGAATGGGAACATGCATCCGCTGCTGATGGGAATGTAGAATGATGCAGCCATTGTGGAGGATGCTTTGGTAATTCTTCAGGAAGCTAAGTATAGAACTGTCATATGATCCAGCAATTGCAATAGTATCTATATACCCAGAATTGAAAGCAAGGACAGAAACAGATATATGAACACCCATGTTCATAGAAGCATTTTTCCCTGTTACCAAAAGCTGGAAGCAACCCAAATGTCCATCAACAGATGAATAGATAAGATGTAGTATTTACATAAAATGGAGTATTACTCAGCTATAAGAAAGAATGATATGCTGACACACATGACAGTATAGATGAATATCAAAAACCTTATGTTGAGTAAAGTAAGGCAGTCACTAAAGGACAAATATTGCCTGACC
This sequence comes from Cabassous unicinctus, assembly GCA_029593785.1. Lineage (NCBI taxonomy): Eukaryota > Metazoa > Chordata > Mammalia > Cingulata > Chlamyphoridae > Cabassous > Cabassous unicinctus. The sequence goes on along the minus strand of JAQZBX010012253.1, from coordinate 29,665 downwards.
TCACTAATATGACCTAAGCATATTGAGAAGACTTACACAGTTAGAGTCTGGAAGGTAGATTACCAGGAGATAAAAAGGGAGTAGAAAGTGGTGAGTTGATGGTCCATCCACACAGGACCTATGGTAAGGAGGAAGGGGGAGGTTTAGCAGTGGATGGATGTGATAAGGGTGCAAGATTGTGAGTGGGGTTGAAGCACAAGAGTGTGAGGTTGAGAAGGTGTGGGGTCTGGGTTGGGCTATACAAGGAACTGGGGGAGGGCTGGAAGAAGGAACAGGTGAACTCTGGGCAAGCGAGGTCTGTGGTTGAAAATACAACTGTGGCCATTGTTTGTCCTTCATGGCATTGCATTGATGATTACAGGCCATTGTATATTTTGTCATAACTTACAAAATTGTGTGGGACAAACTGTAAACTATAATGTAAACTTTAGTCTATGTTTAGTAGCAATGCTCCAATATGGGTTCATCAATTGTAACAAATATAACACACTGATGAAGGATGCTGTTAATGTGCGAAAATGGGGGAGTGGTAGGGAGTGGGGCATATGAGAATCCCTTATATTTTTATGTAACGTTGATATAATCTAAAGTTTTTTTTTTAAATAACAAAATAATTATAAAAAAATCTATAAAATTAAGAAATGGAAACAATTCAATTGTGGGAATTTTGACAAATATTGTATGGGAGCATCACTGGTGTAAGGTGTCAGTGGTGAGGGGATGTGTGGGGAAAGGTGAACTTGAGACATATTTCTATGGAATATGAATGTTTTCATAATATCACAGGATGTTATCTCAGCGGGTGAAGAACCACACAATAAATAACAAAATATTAAACTCCAATCTTGGTGAGTCCTGCTATGTTCTCTAATAGAGGGGCAAGAACCTCTCGAGTACATAGGCAGTGCCTAATAGAAAACAAGCCAACATTATAAGCTGTCAATATTTACACATGAAACCAGGAATGTTATTCTTGTAAAATTGATATGTAACCTAATAATAACTATTGTCTAAGAATTACCTTCTGAAAACCTCTTTGTTTCTCAAATTTAACCTCTCTCTAAGCCAAACTCAGTAAATAAATGCACTACTTACCCCCCAGTGTGAGACATGACTCTTGGGGATGAGACTCCCCATCACTGAAGTATTAATACCAAGAACCAACCAGTGATGCTGTTGGAAAAAGACCTTGAACAAAAGGATGAAATGTTAAATACAAGAGTTTTTAAGGCTAAGAGGTTTTAAAATGAATCAGGGGGTCATTCCTGAGGTTATACTTATGGATGTCTCAGGCAGATTTCACTTACTGCTACTATAAAGAAAGTCTGAAATAAGAATGTTCCTGGTGCTCTAGAGCCATTCAGACACTATGGCAAGGTACACAAACCCTTGAAATCAGCACTCCATTGGTGAGCCTTACCTTGGAATATATGACTGCCTATTTCCACAATAACAAAGTTTGACTCATTTATAAATTACATACACACGATTCTTCTACCCCTCCTAGTTGAGCTTAACATTAGAACAATACACATAACATATATGACTCTGAGACTTAAATCTTCATTCACTTCATATGCTGATTGAGCCTTGAATCTCAGAAGAGTTGCAGCAAACAACTATTCACCAAGGACAACTAACAAAATGATGGTGGACAACCCTTATTCTAAAAAACAGAGTTCCTACAACTGTGAGCAAAACAGTTCCTTCCATATGCCCATAAGATATAAAACCTTTCTCAATCTGAGACAGAACAGGCATCACCATCCCCAAATCCTAAAGGTTGAAAAAAGAACAAATATGGGGGAAATGCAACCACTGACAATGTAAACTTACTAATATCATAGTCATGGAAGAACATGTAACACTGATATAAAGACAGTGGCTACCAGAGATTCTGAGGGTATGGGGAGAGAATAATGGCTAGAACATAGGGCATTTTTAGGCCATTAGAATTAAGCACAAACCACAATGTGAACTTTAGACCTTGGTTAGTAGCATTGCGTCAATATTTATTCATCAATTGTAACAAATTTTCCACACTATTGCAAGGTATAATTAACAGGGTAAGATGGGGAGGGGGATGGGTGTGGTATATGGAAATCATATTTTTGATGTAACTTTTCTGTAATCTAAAAGCTCTTTTAAAATAATGTTTATTATATAAAATATAGAAGACACTAGGTGAACATAAAGAAGAACATGAATGTATGCAACAAAATATAACATGTCTCATTTGAATAAAGGAAGTAAAAAATATACTGGAGGCATACAACATCATACATGTTAAGGCAGAAAAAAAGATCAGTGATCTAGAAGACAGGGATTCCTAATTTGAACAGATTAGAACAGCCACAGAAAAGAATGGAAAATTAGAGCGAGCTCTTAGGGAAAGAAAGCATAAGTTGCAGAAACATATGTGCTATGGGTATTCCAGAAGGGAAAAGGGACAGAAGGAATATTTGAAGGCATAAGGGTCCAAAGTTTCCTTAATCTTTTGAAAGACATAGATATCCATGTCCAGAAAGTGCAACATATTACAATCTGAATAAATCCAAGACACACACAAGTCAAAATGTCAAATGCCAAGGATGAAGAAAGAGTTCTGAAAGCAGCAAGATAAAAGAGATTTATCATAAACAAGGGAGCTTAAATAAGACTAAGTGCTGATTTCTCATCAGAAAACATGGAGGTGATCTTCAGTAGTGTGATATACTTAAGATGCTGAAAGAGAAAACTACCAGCCAAGATTCCTATATCTTGCAAAATTGTCTTTCAAAAATGAGGGAGAGATTAACAGATAAACAGAAACTCCAAGTTAGTAAGAGCTCTGCTTTACAAGATATATAAATGGATTACTGTAGGCTGAAGGGAAAAAAAAATCAAAACAAAACAGGAGACAGAGGCTTTGAAGAGAGTCTGGAAATGAAAATTATCCAAAAAGTTACTAAAATGGTAAAAGAGTAACAAAAATAAGAAGTAACATGTAATGTCAAGAGATAAATGAGTGAAGTATGTACTGCCTTTACAATAATAACATTGAATATCAATGGAGAAAACACCTCAGTCAAAACTTTCAATTGGCAGAAGAGATTTAAAAAATGAGCCCTCTAGAGACTTCTGTGACGATAGCATTGGAGTAGTCAGGCAGTTCTGAACTGTCTCCCAAAAAAAAGGCGTAAGAGCAAAAAGGGTTTGGACCTTCTTGGGGGTCTGCAAACCATGACACTGCTGTGTCCCCCTCGGTACAGGTGAGGGACAGAGAGGGCAAAATCCAAAAATGACAACTGAGAGTTACTAAATCTCTGCTGCAACTGGGAATGACACCTTCAAGATACACCTAGATCAACCCTGTGGCACACTGCAGCCAACTGAGAGGCGTAGAGAGATCTTCCTCCCAAGAGGGAGGAAAGGTTCAGCAGAGGGAAGAGAGTGGTTTCTCTTCTGTGAATTTGGCCAGCAGAGCCTGCTTTGACTCTCCACTCAGACTAGATCAGAAGCACAAGCAAAGGGAGGTTGAAAGAGTCATCTCTGTGAAAAAGGGTCACTGAAAAGAGCGGTCTGCAGGCCCACAAGGAACTTGCAAGAAAAAAAATTTTTTTCAGTCTCCCTTGCCCTGAATCCCTGGAAGAACATCTGATTTCCATTATGGAGTCCCTGGTCCAATAGTCATAACTTAAGTTGAGCAGTTTTATAAACTGAGAAAAAGTTAAACAAAAATCAAAGAAGAATCATTAAACAAAACTGCTATGAAGACAGAGAAATTGGCTACCAGAGTAAATACTCCAACATGTTCAGATGCTTAGGCATCAGCAAAAAAATTTACAGGCCATACTGGTAAACAGGAAGACATGGCCCAGCCAAAGGAGGAAACAAAATATCCTGAAGATAAATTGATTTAAAACAACTAATCAAGGAAAAGCAAGCAAATCTCCTATATCAACTCAAAGAGTTGAAGGAAAACATGACCACAGCAATAAAGTATATTAAGAAAAAACTAGTGAGAATAAAGAACAATCTGAAAGTCTGAAAAGAAAAGTAACAGAGCTTATGAGAATCAAAGACCCAATGGAAGACATGAAAAATACATTAAAGTCGTGTAACAGTGGATTTGAATTAATTTAAAACAAAATTAGTGCTATTGAGGGCAGAACAACTGAACTTGAAAAGACAGGAGAATAGAAAAAGAAAAGAAGGAAAAAAAGGAGCATAATATCAGAGAACTGAATGACAATCCAAAATGCACAAACATGCGTTCTTGGTGGCCCAGAAGAGAATGGAAAAGGGATAGAAAAAATATTTGAAGAAATAATGACCAAAAACTTCCCAACCTTAATGAAAGCCCTAAATATCAATATCAAAGAAGCACATACCCTAAACAGAATAAATCTCAGTGGACCTACTCCAAGACACTTAAATTTCAGAATGACAAATATCAGAGTTAGAGAGAATTCTGAAAGAAGCATTGCATACAAGGGAATCTCAATAAGATTAAGTTTCAACCACACAACAGAAATCATAGAGGCTAGAAGATAGTGGTATGATATATTTCAGGTATAGAAAGGGAAATTAATGCCATCAAGTATTGTGGATCCAACAAAACTGCCTTCAAATTAAGGGAGAGTTCAAAGTCTACAGAAACAAACAAAAATTGAGAAACTGTGTTACCAAAACACCAGATCTACAAAAGATACTAAAGGCAGTGCTGCAAACTGAAAGGAAAACACAAAGAAGAGAGATTTGGGGAAACTGAAGAAATAATGATTGTTATGAAGGGTAAATTAAAAGGTAAAAAGAGACAATAGTAAAATATGATGACATATTACCAAAGGATAAAATGGCCAAAGTAAGTAATCCCTTCACAGTAGTAACATTGAAAGTTAATGGATTGAGTCCCCATTCAAAAGCCATTGACAGAAAGGATTTTTAAAATGAGCCATCTATATGCTTTCAAAAAAAAATAATGCTCAATTCAGAAGTAAGGATACAAACAGGTTTAAAGTAAAAGAGTGGAAAGAGTTATTCCATGCAAATAGTAGCCAAAAAAAGAGCACTGCCAAATCCGAAAGAAGAAATAGATGTCTCTACAATAACTGTCAGGGACTTCAAACACCACTCTCAGCATTGGATAGAAGATCTGGGCAGAGGACAAAAAAGGAAACAGAGAACTTAAATAATATGATAAATGAACTAGACCTAATAGATATTTATAGAGCATTACACCCCAAAAGAGCAGTGCTTATGGATGGTTCTCCAAGAGAGACTACATGATGGGTCACAAGACTGGTCTCAATAAATTTAAAAACATTGAAATTATACAAAAACACTTTTGCTGAACATAATGGATTGAAGCTGGAAATCAATAATGGAAAAAGGGAAAATTCACAAATATATCAAGATTAAACAACATACTTAAATGATCTCTGTGTCAAAGAAAAAAATGCAAGAGAATTCAATAAATATCTTGAGTTGAATAAAACCAAGAACACAACATATCCAAATTTATGGTATACATCAAATCTATTCTGAGAAGGAAATTTATAGTCTTCTATGCTTACATTAACAAAGGAGAGAAATTTAGGACCTACCTGCACACTTGGAGGAAATAAGAGATAGAATGGAAAACTAATTTCAAATCACGCCAAAGGAAAGAAATACTAAAGATCAGAGCAGAAATAAATGAAATTGAGAACAAGTAATCAACATAGAGGGTCAACAAAACCAAAGTTTTGTTCTTTGAGAAGATGAACAAAATTAACAAACCCTTAGCTAGACTGACAAAGAAAAATGTGAGAAGATGCAAATAAATAACTTCGGAACTTATAGGGGGATATTCCCACTGACAACACAGAAATAAGAGAGATCATAAGAGGATACTCTGAACAACTGTATACTAAAATACCAGACAATGTTGATGAGATGGACAAATTCCTAGAAACACACAAACAATCTACACAGACACAAGAAGAAATACAAAAACTCAATAAACAAATCTCATATAAAGAGATTGAAACAGTCATCAAAAACCCTCCAAGATTAAAAGACCCTGATCAGATGAATTCTATCAAAGACAATCTAATACCAAACTTGATCACAGTCTTCTAAAAAATTGAACAGGAAGAAACCCTACCAATCTAATTCTATGAAGCCAACATCAACTTAATTCCAAAATCAGAGAGAGATGCTAAAAAAATAATAAAAAGAAAAAGAAAATTACAGACCAATGTCTAATGGATAAAGATGCAAAACTCCATAACAAAATACCTGCAAACTGAATCCAAATGCACGTTAAAAGAATTTTACACTGTGATCAAGTGATTTTTATCCCATGTATGAAAGGGTAGTTCATAACAAGAAAATCAAATAGTGTAATAAACCACATTAATAAATTGAAGAAGAAAAATCACACGAGCCTCTCAAATGAAGTAGAAAAGGCATTTGACAAAGTATAGCATACTTTCTTGATAAAAGCACTCCAAAAGATAGGAATAGAAAGAAAATTTCTCAATGTGGCAAAGTATATATATGAAAAAACTACAGCTAGCAGGGTACAAAGTGTTGAAAGACTGAAAGGTATTCTGCTGAGATCAGGAATAAGACAAAGATACCCACTGTCACACTTGTTATTTAATATTGTGCTGGAAGTTCTAGGTTGTGCACTTTGGCTACATAAAGAAATAAAAGGCACCCAAATAGAGATGGAAGTTTTGCAAACATTGCTATTCCCTCATTATATGGTTCTATATCTAGAAAATCCTCCCAAAAAACACAATACAGGTACCTGAACTAATAGATGAATTCAGCAAAGTGGAGGGTTACAATATTAATATGCAAAAGTTGGTAAAGTTTGTATACCTGAGGAGCAAATCTGAGGAAGAAATCAAAAAAAAATCCATTTATAATAGTGGCTAAAAGAAAGTAAACATTAGTCTATGCAATGGGAAATAGATTTCAAAAATATATAACCTATAAGGGTTTCATATCCATGTTATATAAAGAAATCCTACAAGTCAATGATAAAAAGATGAGCAACCCAATTAAAAAATGGGCACAAGACTTGAAAAGACATTTCTCCTAACAGGAAACAAAATTGACCATGAAAAACCCATGAAAAAATACCCAACATCTCTAGTTATTAGGGAAATTTAGATCAAAAGTTCAATTAGATACCATTTCTCACCTTATATAACAGCCATTATTAAAATACAGAATACTACAAGTTCTGGAAAGGATATGGAGAAACAAGAACACTCTCACTGTTGTTGATATGTACAATGGTGCAGCCTCTGTGGAAGACAGTTTTGCAGTACCTCAAGAATCTCAATATAGATCTGCAGTATGATCCAGAAATGAAATATTGTATGGTCTCATTTATATGACCTAAATACAAAGACTATACTCACAGAGGTAAACTCTGAAGTATAGGATTCTAGGAAATAGAACACAGTTTGAGAATAGATAATGCTCATTGTATGTAAAATTTTAATAAGATTTATTGTAAAAATGTGGAAATGAATAGAGTTGATGGTAACACATAGTGTGGATATAACTAACACTGCTGAATTATACATGAGATTGTGGCTGAAAGGGGTAGTCTGTGGATAAAAATGTCAATTGAAAGGAAATTATAGAATAATCTATGGAATGTATAACAGTCATTTCTGTGGTGGACGAAGACTGTGGTTAAATATATAAATTCAAAAAAATTCTCTTATTTTACAAAGAAGATAAAAGATTTTAGTTTATGCTATAAATATAAGAATCTTCTTTAAGAAATGTTAAGAATATGGTGATACACAGGAAAATTACAAGTGTAACTTATGGACAATAGTTAACAAAGATTTGCAATATTTTTGCAGCAATGGCCAAGAATTGTAAGGAATAGCAATAGGGAATCAAATTATGGAAGATGGACTGTGGTTAACAGGAATAATATAAGAATGTTCTCTCATGAATTATAACAAATGCATAATACTAATATAGTGTGTTAATCATCATGTGGGTTGAGGGAAAATACACCAAATGTATGATAAGGGTTACGGAAGTAATAATATTTTGGCAATACTATTCCATCATTTGGAACAAAAATTTCATCACAATGCAAGGTATTGCTGTTGGGGTGATGTCTGGAAGTCCTCTATGATGATATGTTTATTTGTTTTATAAGTTCATAATTTTTGTTACACAATATTAGTTTATGTATGTTCAAGCATCAATAATATATTTCAATAAAATTTTACTTAAAAGAGTGAGTTGTTATAAGAGACAAGGAAGAAAACTATATATTACTAAAAGGGGCAATCCACCAAGAAAATAACAAACATGATAATTAGGCACCTAACAAGTGTGCCCCAAATTACATGAGTCAAACACTGCCGAAACTAAAGGGATAAATCTATACAATAATATTTGGAGATTTCAATATACTGTTCACATCAGTAGAGATAACATCTCAACAGAAGTTCAATAAGGAAATAGAAAATTTAATATTTTGATAAGTAAACTAGACCTAAGAGACATATATAGAACAGTGCACTCCAAAACAGCAGGATGTATATTCTTGTCAGGTCCTCATGGTTAATTCTCCAGGATAAGGAACATGGTCACAAAAATGTCTCAATAAATATTAAAAGATTGAAATTATATAAAGCACTTTCTCTTATCATAATGGGATTAAGCTAGAAATCAATAACAGATGGAGGACTGGAAATTGCACTTATTTATGGAGGATAACCAATATACTCTTAAGCAATCACTAGGTCAAATAAGAAATTGCAAATGAAATCAGTAAATATCTCCAAAACAAATGAAAACAAGAATACAGCATATAAAAGTTATGAGATGCAGCAAAGGTAGTGCTGAGAGGAAAATTTCTAGCCCTAAATGTCTATGTTATAATGGATGAAAGAATTAAAATCAAAGTCCTAACTTCACACCTGGAGGAACTAGAAAAGGAGTACCAAACTAATCCCAAAGCAAGCAGAAGGAAAGAAATAATAAAGGTTACAGCAGAAATAAATGAAATGGAGGAAAAAACTCAAAAGAGCAAATCAACAAACCAAAAGCTGCTATTTTGAAACTCATGAAATTGACAAACATTTAATTTGATTGGAAAAGAAAAAAAGAGAGAATGTGCAAATAAATAAAATCAGAAATAAGGGGGGGTCATTACTACTGACCCCAGGTAAATTTAAAAATTCTTTAAAGGATATGATGAACAACTTTACACTAAAAACTCAACAACTTATATGAAATGGACAATTTCCTAGAAATCTGAGAACAACCTACATGGAACCTAGAAGAAATACAAGATTTAATTAAAAATTCACAAGTAAAGAGATTGAATCAATTATCCAAAATCTTTCATCAAAGAAAAGCCTAGGACCAGATGACTTCATAGGTGAATTCTACCAGTCATTCAAAGTATTAGTCCTGATCAAACTCCCCCAAAATAGTGATGAAGAGGTAACACTACCAAACATTCTATGAGGCCAACATCACCCTAATACCAATACTAATACTCTGAGAATATAAAATTGCAGACCAATACCTGTAAAGAATATAGATGCAAAAGTCCCCAACAAAATAATTGCAAATCATATCCAAAAACACATTAAAATAATTATTTATACACCATGATCAAGTGGGTTTTATTCCAGGTATGGAGGGCTGGTTCAACAAGATAAAGCCAGTCAATATAACACACATTAATACATCAAAGGAGAAAAATCACGTGACCATATCAATTGATACAATAAATGTGTTTGACAAAATCTAACATTCTTTCTTATTAAAAATACCTTAAAAAGTAGGAATAGAAGGAAACATTCTGAACATTATAAAATGCATATTAAAAAAGCCAGTTAACCTTGTGCTCAAAGGTGAAAGAATGAGTGCTTTCCTACTGAGATCAGGAAAGAATCTAGGATGCCCACATTCACCACTATTATTCAGTATTGTGCCAGAAGATCTAAACAGAGCAACTAGGCAATAGAAAGAAATCAAAAGCATCCAAATGAGAAAGGAAGAAGTAAAATTTTTGCTATTCACAGATGACATGACCCTACATTTAGAAAATCCCGAAAAATCTACCATAATACTACTAGAGCTAATACAAGTCTTCAGTAAAGTGGTGAGATAAAAAGTTAATATGGTGGATATCCAGGAAGATGTCTTCAAATTAGGTAGGCAGAGCTCAACTATCTCACACACAAAAAAAAAACAATGGAGAAAGGGCAAAAACCTAAATGACAGAGGTGCTTAAGGAATCTTCAGAATAGAAACTTTTGGTGCATCACCCAGGAGGGAGCAGGACAGAGAAACAAAGAAGCTAAAGGAAATCTATGAGTTACTTACCCCATGGCTGGAAATGGCACATATACCCCACTCTCAAGGCAAATAATCTCAATAAAACCCCTGGCTCACTGCAGCCAACTGAGTGGGTATGAACATTCCCTAGGTGAAAGAAGGGTCTGGCTGACCATAGACAGTGGTCTTTTCAGTGAGTTTGGCCAGCTGAAACACTTTTGAATCTCAAAAAAAAAAAAAAAA
>JAQZBX010012253.1:0-19014 GCA_029593785.1 Cabassous unicinctus | reverse complement strand
AACAGGCTGACAAAACCAGCTGCCCTGGGATAGAAGAACTAGGTCAGCAAGGGAATGGTGATAATTGCCTAACCAGCCCTGATCCAACAAACTGTTATAGACCTATGTCACTTGAGTGAACTGGGGCAGGAAAAGCCAGAGAGCTTCAGAAGTCTACTTAACATGTTGAGAGCTTGTAATTCAGAGGAGGAACTGTTGCTTTGCATATATGAGGTCCATGGTTTGATTCCTTGTACCTACTAAGAGAAGGGATCCAAAGAGTGATCCACAAGATTATCAGGCACCCAGAAGAAATCTTATGACAGGGAACATATACATGAATTTTTTGGTTGTTAGCTTTATGTTTTTTGATCTGTTATTTTTTTAACAGTTCTTTTTCTTTTTTCTTTTTATTTTTTTTTCTGTATTTTATTCTCTAAAACCAGATACCTAATCTGTGGGGGGCAGCCTGCAGGGTGATTAATTGATCAGCACAGGCAGCCTTTGAAGCTCCCAAGAGGCCTAAGAACAGAGGCTGATTCTCCAGGCTTGTTTTTGTTGTTTTTGTTCTTGTTTTGTTTCTTGTTTGTTGTCTTTTACCCTTCTTTGTTTCCATTTTTCTTTTACTTATCTTTTCTACCTACATCATTTCTTTTCTTTCCTTCATTTTTCCACCTTCTGTCTTCTATTGCTTTTCTTTCATTCCACCTCTTCTGAGGTCTTCATTTGTTTTTTTTTCTGTTTCTTTTTTCTTTCCATTATTTTTTTCCCTCTTCTTCCCTTCTCATCTTTCTGGCCTTTTAATTCATTCTATTTTTTCTCTATTATTTTCTAGTTTCATTTTTTTCTATCCTGTCTTTTTAATTGTGATTGTTTTGTGTTTTTTATAATTTTTAAATTGTATTACATATGTTTTTACTAGCATTCACACGGTTCCTCTTCTACCTTTATTATTATTAATAATAACATTCTTTTTCTATTATACTCCCTTTCATTTTCACTGGTCCTATTATTTTTTCTAGGGAACACAGACAACTGCAAGGATATAAAATAATAGGAACCAAGATTCAAAAAGGAATCTTAAAAAACCCACACACTAAAATGTAATAAAATCATAGTAGAAAGTGTAACTAACCAAATGAATAAGACGATCAAGATAAACAGATGCCTCAACACCATCATAAAATTACAAGCCACACTAAGAAACACAAAGACATTGCTCAGTCTAACAAACAAATTAAAAACAGGAGGACATGGATATTGTAAAGAACTAATCAAGGATGCACAAACTAATATCATGAATCAACTTAATGAAGTGAAGGTAGGATAAAAGATATTAAGAAGACACTATGCCATCTAATCTGTCCCTCACTTCCCCTCTGCTCAGGACCCATGGCAAACACCAAACTTCACACCTTGAAAAAATAGACACATATTTCCTTGCAACATCATTGAGGCCTTGACACACAGACCTGTTCTCCCCAATTAGGCACTGCTTATGGTCTCAAGAGACTCCTGCTACACTACTTGAGAACAAAGCAGTATTCCCAGGATGGGAGTCCAACAAATTCCCACTCATTATGTGGGTCTCCACCCACTGAAAGAACACACTATGACAAGAAGAACACTCACATACTTCACAGAAGCCTTCCCCAGGTGTGCCCTCTACCACATATCCCACACATCCAACACCCTTAACCAGTAAACCTCCCCTGCCATATTTGCCAAAAGGACATATCCAACATTGCAGTTAGGGAGAGGGAAAAACAGGTGTAATATGGGGGCATTTTTGGGACTTGGGAATTGTCTTGAATGACATTGCAATGACAGATACAGGCCTTTAAATAGCTTGCCATAACTTACAAAATTGTGTATGAGAGAGTGTAATGTACAATGTAAACTATAATACATGCTTAGAGGCAAAGCTTCAAAATGTGTTCATCAACTGTAACAAATGTACCACACTAATGAGGGATGTTGAAGTGGGAAAATGTGGGAGAGCTAGGGAGCAAGACATATAGGTATTCCCTATATTTTATGTAACATTTATGTAATTTAAGTATGTTTTTTAAAAGTAAAGAAATATATTTAAAAAATAAGACACTGGGGGAACATACTGAAGAAATTACAAACATGCATAAAATGATAACAGATCTGACAATGATGAATGGCATAATGTGAGAAATCAAAAGTACGCTAGAAGCACATTACAGCAGAATTGAACAGGCAGAAGAAAAAATCCGTAATGTCAAAGACAGCACATATGAAATCAGCATGGATGCAAGGATTTGAATGACAACAGGAAACATGCATATATATGTATTATAGGCATCCCAGAGGGAAAAGATAAGGGAAAGGGGCTAGAAGCAGTTCTGGGGAAAATAATGGGTGAAAACTTCTGAACTTTTTTGAGGAACATGGACATATATGTCAAGAAAGCACAGCACACCCCAAACAGTATAAATCCTAACAGTTATAACCCAAGATACATACTTATCATATTGTCCTATGTTCAAGACAAAGAGAGAATGCTGAATGCAACAGGACAAAAGAGATCCATGACATACAAGCGTAGCTCAGCAAGATTGAGTGCTTTTACCTCATCTGAAACCATGGAAGTAAGAAGGCACTGGTATGACATAAATAAGTTGCTAAAAGCAAGCAGAAATAAGGAAATAACAAAGATTAGAGTAGAGCTAAATGAAATTCAAAATAAGAAAGCACTAGAAAAAATGAACAAAACCAAAAGGCGGTTCTTTGATAAGATTTATAAAATTGATAATCCATTAGCTAGACTAACAAAGAAAAAAAGAGAGATGATACAAATACATTAAATGAGAAATGAGGAAGGACTTATCACCATTGATCCCACAGAAATTAAGAGTATCATATGAAGGTACTTTGAAAAATTTTATGCCAACAAGATGGATAACTTAGATGAAATGGACAAATTTCTAGAAAAATAAAAGTAGCTTCATTTATGAAAGAAAAATATTGATAAAATCTACAGGCCAATCACAAATAAAGTCATTGAATTTGTCATAAAAAATGTTCCAACTAAGAAGAACCCAGGACCAGATGGCTTCACAGGTAAATTTTCAATCATTCTGAAAAGAATTAACACCAATGCTGCTTAAACTCTTCCAAAAAATAGAAGTGGTGGAAACATTTCCTAGCTCAAAATATGATACCAACATCATCAATGGCTCAAAAAGACACCACAAGAAAGGAAAACTGAAGTTCAATCTCTCTAATTAAATTGGATGCTAAAATCCTCAACAGATCCTTACTAATTGTATTCAACAACACATCAACTTAATTACACAACAAGACAAAGTGGATTTTATCCCTGGTATGCAAGGATGATTCAACACAAGAAAATCAATCAAGGTAATACACCACATTAAAAGAGGAACAGAAAAACATCATATGAGCATCTCTATTGATGCAGAAAAAGGATTTGACAAAACACAGTATCATTTCTTGATAAAAGATAATTCAAAAGTTAGAATACAAGGAAACTTCCTCAATATGGTAAAGTGTAGATATCAAACAACCACAGTTAACATCATGTTCAATTGCGACACCCTGAAGTTTCACTCTAAGATATAGAACAAGACAAGGATGCCCAATGTCACGGCTCTTATTTAACATTGTGTTTGAAGTACTCACTCAAGCACGTAGGCAAGAAAAAGATATAAAATGCATTGAAATTGGAAAGGAAGAAGAAAAAATTTCACTATAAGCAGATGACTTAATCCTATATGTAGAAAACTCTGAGAAATCTTCAACAAAGTTTATAGAGCTGATAAATGTGTTCAGCAATGTGGCAGGATATAAGAACAATGCAGAAATCAGTAGCATTTCTGTACATCAGTAATGAGCAATCTGAGGAGGAAATAAAGAAAAAGTGCATTTATAATAGCAACTAAAAGGATCCAATGCCTAGTAATAAACTTAACTGAAGATGAAAAGGAGGACTTGTATGCAGGAAATTATACAACACTGTTAATGGAAATCAAAGAAGTACTAAATAAACGGAAGAATATTCCTTGTTCATGAATTGGAAGATTATACATTATTAAGATGTCTGCCCTACACAAATATTAATTTGTGTAAATTTTAATTTACAGATTAAACACAACCCCCAAAAAATATCGCAGTATTTTTTACTGATTTGGAAAAGCTAATTATAAAATTTATTTGGAAGGACAAGGGTCCCCCAAAAGCCAAAGATAGATTGAAAAAGAAAAATAAAGTTGGAGCAATCACACTACCTGATTTAAAACATACTATACAGATACAGTGGTCAAAACTGCATGGTATTGGCACAAGGATAGATGTAGTGACCAATGAAATGGAATTGAGACTTCTGATATAGAACCTCATATTTACAGTCAACTGATATTTTACAAGGCCACTAATCCTACTCAACTGGCCGAGAATGTCCTCTTTAGCAAATCTTGCTTGGAGACCTGAATATCCATATCTAAAATAATTAGAAATGATCACATTCTCATGCTTTATATAATAAATAACTCAGGATGGATCAAAGATCTAAATATAAAAGCCAAGACCATAAACTTCCTAGCAGATAATATAGGGAAGCATCTATAAGATCTTGTAATAGGAAATAGTTTCATAAAATTTAAACCTGAATATGATGAAAGAAAAAGCAGATAATGGGACCTTCTCAAAAATTAAAAACATTGTACTTCAAAGGAGTTTGTCAAGAAAGTGAAAAGTCAACTTATTCAATGGGAGAAATGATTTGGTAACCATCTTTCTGATAATGGCCTAATATCCAGTATATATAAAGAAGTCCTACATGTCATGGGATAGGGCACACCTGAAAAACAACCTACTTAAAAATTGGACAAGAGATTTGAATAGATAGGTCTCCAAAGAAGAAACTGAAATGGATGAAAAGCACATTTAATGATGT
This sequence comes from Cabassous unicinctus, assembly GCA_029593785.1. Classification (NCBI taxonomy): domain Eukaryota; kingdom Metazoa; phylum Chordata; class Mammalia; order Cingulata; family Chlamyphoridae; genus Cabassous; species Cabassous unicinctus. The sequence goes on along the minus strand of JAQZBX010012253.1, from coordinate 14,090 downwards.
TCAACGTCACTAGCTATTAGGGAAATGCAAATCAAAACTTCAATGAGATATCATCTTATACGCATTAGACAGGCAACTATTAAAAAAAACAGATGACTAAAAGTGTTGGAGAGGATCTGGGGAAAAGGGAACACTTATCCACTTTTGGTGGGAATGTAGAATGTTGCAGGCATTTCAAGGACAGTTTGACGATTTCTCTGGAAGCTAACTATAGAACTGCCATATGATCCAGCAATCCCACTGATGGGTATATATCCAGAAGAATTGAAAGCAGAAACTCAAACATATATACGCATACCAATGTTCGTAGTGGCATTATTCAGTATTGTCAAAATTTTGAAGTAACCCAAATGTCCATCAACAGATGAATGGATAAGCAAACTGTGGTATACACATACAATGGACTAGTACTCAGCCTTAAGAAGGAATTCAGGATTAACACACAGGATAGCATAGATGAATCTTGAAGACCTTAGATTAAGTGAAGTGAGCCAAGCACTGAAGGACAAATATTATTTGACCTCACCACTATGAATTAATCAAATTGAGCAGACTCAGAGAGCTAGAGTGTGGAAGATAGGCTATCAGGAGCCAGAAAGGAGTAGAGAGTGGTGAGCCGATGCCCATATGGGCAAAATCTATGCTAAAGTGGAAGGTTGTGTTTGGGTAGTGGATGGGTGGGACAGTGGTGTGATTGAGTTTAGTGGTCTTGGTCCGTGAGGCAGAGTTGGGTAGGAGGGCTCAGTTGGAATATCCATGGAAAAGAGGGAGGGCTGGAGGAAGGAACAGGTGAACTCTGGGGATTTGTAGGTCTGTGGTTAAAACTACAATGTTGGGAATGTTCTTTTGGCAAATATGGCAGGGGAGGGCTTCTGGTGTAGAGCATTGACTATGGGGGGATATATGGGATAGAGCACACCTGGGACATGCTTCTGTGGAATATGTAAGTGTTCATCTTGTCATAGTATATTATCTCATTGGTGAAGACCCACAGAATAAATAAGAAAATGTTAATTTCCCAGCCTGAGGAGTCATTCTATGTTCTCATTTAGAGGGACAAGAGTCCCTTGAGAATATAAGTAGTGCCTAATAAAAGAAAACAGAACAAGAAATCAAGCTCTCAATATTGTTGAAATTAACTATGAATCTTATTCTTCAAAAATTGAAACTTAGTTCTTGCCACAGTTTCTGAGGGGAGTGGGAGGGAAGAAGAGAGTAAATGGAACATAAGGCATTTCCATGGAATTAGAATTGCTGTCCATGATCTTGCAGTAACAAACACAGGCATTTTAAGTTTTATCAAAAGCTTGAAAAGTGTATGTTCCAAAATACAAGCAATAATGTAAACCATTGCCATGCTTATTAGCAAAACTTCAATATTTGTACATCAATTTTAACAAATATGCCACCAATGTATAAAATGTTATTACTAGGGGAGAGTGGAAAAATGGGAGGATGTTGAGTATATATAGGCATCTCTTATATTTTTATGTGACTGTTCTATAACATAAATATTCTTTGAATATAAAATGACAAAAAATAAGAAACTGGGGTTTTATGCAGAATAAAATGTCATTGTATATGCAAGACAACAGATCTTTCAGTGATAAAAGACACAGTGTATACTTTTTTATATTATTGCAATTTTTAAAATTTTATTTTTGTATTTTATTAGTTATTTTTAAAACTGTTGGTTTAAAAATAAGAACAATTTTCTTCTCAATTTTAATTGGTTATTTTGTTGCCCTCATTTTTCTAGATGTTTTGGATTTCAGATGGGTCACAACTGTGGCAATGGATGTTCACTGGTGGGGTGTGTCAGTGACAAGGGATGTATTAGGAGGGACATGACTCTAAGGCATATGATTATTTTCAATGGTACATTAAGCATTGTCTTAGTAGGTGCTGTTCCAAACAATAACCAAATGACAATTGAATTCCCATCCTGGAGAATTCTGGTATTTTCTCTAATAGGATGACAAGAATCCCCTGAGAACAAGGGCAGTGCCTAGGGAAGAAAGACAGACCATTATGCCAGACCCTTCATATTGATGAATGTACTCATAAAACCATTCTTGTGAAATTGAAATTTAACTCACTATTATATACTGCCTAATAATTATCTCTTGAAAACCTCCTTGCTGTTCTAACTTGGCTTCTTTCTAAATCAAACTCAGCATATAAATGCACTATCTTCCCACTCTTGTGGGACATGATGCCCAAGGATGAGTATTCCTGGCAATGAGCAATTATTACCAAGCATCAACTAGCAAAGCATCTGGAAAAAGACCTTGACCAAAAGGGGGAAGTGTTAAATACAAATGAGTTTTAGAGGCTAAGAGATTTCAAAGTATGTCCTAAGTTCATTCCAGAGATTATGCTTATACATGCCTCAGCAGGATCTTATTGACTGCCACAGTAAACAGTGCCTCAGTGGGGTTCCTGTGCTCTGTAGAGACATCCAGACACTATGTAGGTCAGAAAGCTCAGGAATTCAGCACCTTGTCAGTGGGCCTTACTTTGGAATTTATGATTTCTCTTGTAACAGAGTTAGACCCATTTATAGTTTCCCTAAACATGGCTTTGTGCCCCTTTTATTTGAACCTGTAATTATCATTACACTTGTTAAATATTTGTCCCAGAGGCTTAAATCTGATCTGCTTATGTGTCAGTTGAGCCCTTTATCTATGCAGATTTGCAACACCTACTCTCCAATTCATTGAACTCACCTGAAAATGAGAAGATCATGGGCAACACCCATCCCAAGGAACAGAGTATCTGCAACTATAAACAATAAAGTTCCATCCATTTCTCCCATGGAATCAAAAGCCCCTCTTATTAGAAACAGAGTGGGCATCACCATCCCCAAATAAGAAAGGGGAATGAATAGAGGACTAAAATACATATATTATTATTCTATTATAGACTTATTATTATTATAGCAATGGAGGAAATTTGTTATTGATATAAAGGCAGTGGCCACCAAAGGTTCTGAGGGGAGTGTGAGGGAAGAATAGGTATAATATGGGGGAATTTTTGGGAAATTGGTATTGGCCCACATGTGAAGTATATATTTTACCATAACATATAGTTTTGGCAAGACGGAGTGTAAACTATAATGTAAAATATAGTCCATGTTTAGTAGCAATGTTTCAAATAGTTTCATCAATTGTGACATATAAACCACACTAAGGAAGGATGTTATTAGTATGGGAAAATATGGGAGGGGGTGGGAGTAGGACACATGGGAATCCCCTATAATTTTATGAAACTTTTATGTAATCTAAAACTTCTTTAAAAATAAAAAAATAAAAAAAATGTTAAAACGGAAAAAACAGTAAAGCTTCTATAGATTACTAATGTGTAATTGGAGGAGGAAATCAAGGAAAAATTCAATTTACAATAGCGACAAAAAATCAAATATTAAGGAATAAACTTACCCAAGGATGTAGAAAACTTTATTCGGATTCCTACAAAATATTGCTAAAGAAAGCAAAGAAGGCTTAAATAAATGGAAGTACATTCCACGCTCATATGTTAGAAGGCTAAATATTGTTATGATGTCATTTTAACAAAATTCATTTACAGATTGAATGTAATCCCAAACAAAATTCCATTAGCCTAATTTGCAGATATGGAAAAAGAAAATTATCAATTTTATTTGGAAAATTAAGGGAACCAAAATAACCAAAAAATTCTTGAGAAAGAAGAACAAAGTTAAAGGACTCTAACCGTAAGTCTGTAAAATATATTACAAAGGTACAGTGGTAAAATAGCATGGCACTGGCATAAAGATCGATATATTGACCAATGGCATCAAATTGAGCATTCAGAAATAGATCCTTATGTCTAAGGTCAATTGTTTTTTTTGACAAGACTTCCAAGTTTACTCAATTTGACAGAGAAGTCTCTTCAGCAAATGATGCTGGGAGACCTGGATATCCATATCTGAAAGGACACCTATCTCAAACTTCACAGAAAAATTAAGTCAAAATGAATCACAGACCTAAATATAAAAGCAAGAAACATAAAATTCCTAGAAGAATATGTAGGGAAAGATCTTCAAGATCTTATGTTAGGAGTTGGTTTCTTAATCCTTCACCCAAAGCATGAGCATTTAAAGAAAAAAAATAGATAAATGGGCTATCCTCAAAAAACAAATCAAAACAAAACAAACAAAAAAAACCTTTTCTGCTCCAAAATACCATGAAGATGGTGAAAAGGAAGCCTATTCAATGGAAGAAAATATTTGGAAACCATGTTTATTAGTCAGATGAAGGGGTGTTGATGCAAAATAACAGAAATCTGTTGGCTTCTATAAAGGACACTTATTTAGGGTAGAAGCTTATAGTTACCAGACCATAAAGAAAAAGTTAAAACCCTCACCAAACTCTGTTGCCACGTGTTGGAGAAAGATGGCTGCCGACATCTGCCAAGGATTCAAGCATCCTGGGTTCCATTTTACTGGGGCTCATTTCTCTCTGGGTTCAGCTGCTGTGTTCTCTGCATAAGGCTAGCTGTAGGCTATGAGGTGAATGACTCTGTCTCTCTCCCTGGGGCTTCTGCCGTGTCTAAGGAGCCATCACTATTCCTCTGTGTTCTATTCCCATGTGTTTACTTCCTGGGTTCAGAGATCAAAACTCCAACCTTCCATCTATGTAGTGCAGTTTTTCTGTGAGTCCCTACCAACCAAGGGGGCGGTGATGCAGTTTCCTACTGACGTGGTCCAATTAAAGTCATAATCATTGTTTAACCAAGTAAAAGTGAAACCTCTGAATCCAATATAATCTAATATTCCCAGAGGGACAGACCAATTTACAAACATAATCCAATAACTATCTTTGGAATTCATAAACAATGTCAAACTGCCACACCATTTATCCAATAAGGATTTAATATGCATGGTATTTAAAGAGATAATATAACTTAGTAGTGAGAAGACAAACAATCAAACTGATCTTTTGGCAAAAGACTTGGAAAAACATTTTTCTAAAGAAAAAATACAAAAGACTAAAAAACACATGAAAAGATGTTCAACATCACTAGCTATTAGGGGAATGCAAATCAAAACTATAATGAGATACCATTTCACACCTTACAGAATGGTCATTATAAAAATAAATTAAAAAAAGAACTACAAGTGCTGGAGAGGGTGTAGCAAAATAGGAACACTCCTTCACTGTTAGTAGGGGAGTAGAATCGTACAGTTGCTGTGGAAGAATGTTTGGTTGTTCCTCACAAATTAAATGTAGATCTGCCATATGATTTAGCAATCCCACTATAAGTTATATACTCAGAACTAAAAGCAGGAATCCAAACAGACATTTGCACAATGATGTTAATAGCAGCTCTATTCACAAATGCCAAAAGTTCAAAAAAACCCAAGTGTCCATCAACTGATGAATGTATAAACAAAATATGGTATATACATATGGCAGAACATAACTCAACTGAGAAAATAAATGAATATTGATACTTGTAATAACATGGGTGCACCTTGCAAACATTAGAGTGAAATAAGTTAGGCACAAAAGGAAAAATGTTGTATGATCCCACTAATATGAACAAAATATAATGAGCAATTTTGTGGAGTTGATAGCTGGAATATTTGTCAACAGAATATAGAATGAGAGTAGAGAATGGGTTGCTGATGATTAATTTGTGCAGAAATTGTAATAATGTTGATTGTAGATGATTGGAAATGCATAGAGGTAGATGGTACCACATTATAGTGAGTGTAATTAGCAGGGCTAATATCAGGGTGTAATTATGGTTGAAATGGAAATTGTAAGGTAGTGTATGTCACTAGAATTAAAGCTAGAGGATGAACCATGGGGCTGTATAGCAAAATGAACACTGTTGTGGACAACAAGCAACGTTGATTGTACAAATATAAGAATGGTCTCCCATGAATTAGAAAAAATTTACATTAATATTATAAGATCTTAATAATAGGGAGTTATAAGGGCAAAAAACAACCTTAAAGCAAACTATAGACTGCAGTGAATAGCAAAATATTATTAATAAAATTTTTCAATTAATTGGAAAAATATTTTAAGTGAAAGAAACCAGAAACAGAGTACTACATATTCTTTGATGCTATTTATTTAAAATGTAAATATAAATAAATTTATAGGGATGGAATTAGATTAGCAGTTATGCATGGCAGGGGAAGGATAGAGGTAGCAGAGGTGACTGCTAAGATATAGAAAATGCTTTAAAGTTGATTGCATTGATGAATACACAACTCTTTGAGTACACCAAAAGCCACTGAATGTACACTTTGAATGTATGGTATTGTATGTGATTATATCTCAATAAAATTTGTTTAAAAAATGCTGCCATTAATGTCACCATCTAAGTAACCAGGAATGTGTGCAATGGCATGGAAATTTGTGCAGTAGTAACTTATAGCTATTAATCAGAACACTCCATTGAATGCGGTAAGATAGTGAGATTTTCAACCTCTTGTGTTTAGTTATACTTGATCAAGAATATATAATACAAATTGATGAATGCAGAACTATGCGATTATACAAAATGCCATTAATTTTACACTTTGGATGGACTGTAAGCTTTATTAATATGTATCTATAAATTTGATTTGTTTAATAAAGAATATAAAATAGAGATTTGAACATAAGAGTGATAAAGTACTGGATGATAGAGTAAATACCTAGGTTGTAACTTGTCCACTCTTTAAATTTTATGACAGTTTTGAACAACGGCAGATATTCTATTCAAAGGAAATCAAGGAATTGTATACATAGGCAGCACTGGAAGTATTCAAGCAGGAACAGAAAGATAATCCAAAAAAATAATTCAGGAAATGCAACCCATTCCTGTACTTCAATACATAAACTCCTTAACAAAGATATGAAGCTTGTATACTTCAAGGAGAAAATGTTCATTATCAAAAATAAAATCCCTCTCTAGTAACAATGTATGACTTAAAATTTTAGTTAATCGTATTTGAGGTCTTCTTGACTCTAGGTTGTTCTACATGATTTAATAAGCAGAGAAAGCAAATTTATAGCTTTGAGTATATGATAGCTGCTAAAACCGGCCTTTCAGCTACTACAAGACAAATGGCATTTGGAGGCTTTCCTCCCAAAGCATTTTTTGAGAGTTCACTTTATGTCTTTATTCCTCAGACTGTAAATGAAGGGATTCAGCATGGGTGTAACCACGGTGTACATCACTGAGGCTGGTGCACTTGAATGTGTTCTGTGTGAAGCAGCAGGACTAATGTACACCCCTATGCTTGTACAATAAAATAAGGAGACCAGTGAGAGGTGAGATGCACAATTGGAAAATGCTTTATATTTCCCTTGAGCTGATGAGATTGCACGTACAGAGGAAACAATCTTATAGTAAGAGAAAAGGATCCCAGCTAAGGGACCCACAGCCAACACTGCAGCTATAAAATACATCACTAATTAATTGAAGAAGGTGGCAGAACAGGCAAGTTGGACAATCTTGACGAAGTTCACAGAAGAAGTGTGGAATTTCTACATGTGAACAAAAGGAAAGCCGTAACACCATTAACTCCTCTAAACAGGATTGCATAACACTCAAGATCCAGGACCCCAGAACCAGCAGGACACAGAGCCGGGGGTTCATGATGACTGTGCAGTGAAGGGGGTGACAGATGGCCAAAAAGCGGTCATAGGCCATCACAGCCAGGAGGAAATCCTTCAACCCTCCAAAGAGTAAGAGAAAGTACATCTGGGTGAGGCAACCTGTATAGGTTATGACTGTGCTCTGTGCCTGGATGTTCACCAGCATCTTTGGAACAGTGGTGGAGGATAAACAGATGTCACAAAGGGAGAGGTTAGAGAAGAAGAAATACATTGGTGTGTGGAGGTGAGAGTCTGAGATGATGGCCAAGATGGTGAGTAGGTTCCCAGTGAAGGTGACCAGGTAGATGGACAGGAACAGTCCAAAGAGGAGGTGCTGTAATTCTGGATCATCTGTAAATCCCAGGAGAAGAAATTCTAAAAGTTGTGTTTCATTCCCAGGTCCCATGTGGTGAATGTGACTAACAGGAAATATAAAAGGAACTTGTTTAGTTTTCACATAAAGAAGCAGCACTATCCAAATGGAAATGGTACAAGTGGTCCATTTTAGTGAAAATTTTAATCTCTATATTATTTATATGGATCTCATTCCTTAGCATATTTCTAGTACTACTTCTGATTAAGAAATCCATCCCCAAATCTCAGCCTTTCTCATGCATTCATGAACTCTACAGATGAGAAATTTTTCCTTTGTGGAATAAATATCACGTTGTGACTAAGAGACAAGGACAGTCGAGGCAATGAGTCTACAGTGCTGTAACCCAAAATCCCCAAAACACAGAAGATAGAGAAGGAATATATGCAAATAAAAACATAGACATATTACAAATCAGCTGTTTACAGGTGTTTAAAGGAAAAGAAAATTGACCAATATGTCAAGCCCTCAATATTAGTGCATATAACTATGAACTTAATTCTTCAAAAATTGAAACCTCCTGGTTACCATACATACCAAGGGAAGGGGGAGGAAAGAATATGTGGAACATAGGGCATTTTTAGAGCAGTGGAATTGTTCTACATGATCTTGCAATGAAGGTACATGCAATTATATATTTTGCCAAAGCCTATTAAAGGGTAAGGTGTGAAATGTAAACCATAATGTAAGCCATTGACCATGGTTAGCAGCAATAGTTCAATATTTGTTCATCAATTGTAACAAATACACGGTACTTATGTAAGATGTTATTAATAGGGGTAAATGTGAGAGGGGGAGTGGTTGGGGTATATGGGACTACTCTAAATTTTCTATGGGACTTTTTGGTAACTTATAGCTTCTTTGAAAATAAATTGAAAACAAGTAAGACACTGGGGGCAAAAAAGAATATATGCCAATATAAACATAATCATATTATAAATCAGTAGATTACAGTTGCTTTAAGAAAAAGAAAGCAAGTAAAAACAGAGTGAAGTAAGCATGCTATTTTTCACTCAACTTTCAAGAAAGACCCATATATGATGTGAAATTTGAAGAGGCCACTCCTGGAAGAGAAGGCAGGAGACATGAGGATATAAAAGGAAGTTTGTGGCAAGAAGAGAGAACATCAAGGAGAATGACCCTAAAAAATGACTTGTTTCAGATGTTTAGGGTGAACAATATACTCTGTGCAGTAGGGAAATGAGTAAGAGAACAAGGAAGAGAGATGTCTTCATAGAAGGTTTACAAACAAGGAAGCTTGCGGCTGCTGAAACTTCAAACTCAGGGAGCCCTTTATCTATATGGTGAACATCTCACATTTCATAATTTGCTTGCAAAGCTATCCCACCAAATGAAATGGAACTAGCCCAATTGCCATTTGTAGGAATGTGTACAGACTCTGTTTTATAGGAGACACCTACTGGAATATATGAGTTCAGATACCTTTTCTCTGAAGAATGTTTACACCCCATGAAACACACATGTCACACATGCACACACACACAGAATGAACACTTTGGCATCTGAAGGCCAAATTAACACATGCTCTTCTCACAGCAGCCACACTGATGATCCCAGGAGTAAATACAATCCAAGCTGACAACATCATATTTTCTATTCCCTTAATATTTAGAAATGGTGCTCTGAAATTCCAGATGACAAGCCTTCCTTGGACATGTAAACATGTTGCTCCCTTTTGTTATGGTCACTTTCTGCCCTTTGTTTAAAGAAACATAAAAGTATGCTCAATAATGAGAGAAGAAGGAGATAAAAGGACTTGAAGGAAAGGGAACGATAAACTCAGATATTCCCTGAGACTATGAGGAAGAAAACCTTCCTTGATTCAGACAGCATTTTGAACCCAGTTATATCCCGTTGAAGCTCAGAAAAAACAATAAAAGAACAAAAAGCAATTCATGCAAAAGACAAATTTAGTGATATCTTTTTACTGTGACAAGACACTTAACAGATTGAACACTCCAGAATAAAATGAACAATGGGAATAAACAAATATTTTACAATTCAAAATATATAAGTAAAAAAATGTTGGGATTTTTGTTGCTGAACATCAAACATCTGAAGTTTTTTTTAAATGATATTAAATGCAAAATTTTTGGAATCATATAAATCTAATTTTGAATCTCAAATGTGTGAAATATTTGGTGCTAAAATTTGAATCTTAAGATTTTTACCTATATAGTAAGCATTATAACATCAATCCTCCTATGATGTTTAGCAGACATAATCAATACATGTGAAAACTTCAGTATCACTCCATCCTTTTGGCAAAGAATTGATTATCACTGCTGATGAGATAAGGCACATTTTTCTACTTGCTCTCAAATGCCTCATTATTTCTGCATCTTTCAGACTTTATTTAACAGCACTATTTCAGGTCCTCAGCATACTTTCCAGCAATTGTATACTGGAAACTATTTTAAATTTCGAAAAAAATAAAGGCAATCTGCGGTCCAATGGAAATAAAAATACCTTCCAAATGATGACAGAAGTTGAAGCAAATTCAAAGACAGATCTAACCACAAAAGGCCAAAAGACACAATAAGGAAAACAGATGGGAAAACAGGTGGCAATAAGTGTAAAATAGTGATCTATTAACTCAATGGAAGCTGAAATTTCTAAGTTTGAAAAGGAATGAGAGAAACATCATATTTAACACTGAAAGATGTTCACACATTCCCCCAAATATGTCTATATAGACATAGAAGAACTAAAGGGCAAAGTGGAAAGTTGGAGAAACACCTGCAGGTCTTTCAAAGATTATTTAAAAAAAAAAAGATAAAGACGAAAATTAGGTCCTAGTATATAAAAAGTAAAGAACTGATTAAACAATTCACAATGGGGAGAATAAATGACCAATAAAATTATAGTTAGCTTCATCTATAAAAGAATAATTGCCAAATAAATATTGCAGTATATCCATTCCATTAAATCAAAATAGCCTTTTTAGGTCAATACCCAGTGTAAAAGTATATGTCTTAAGAAATGCTGTTGCAAGGAAATATCTAACTTAATTGGTTATCCCATCATTTCAGATATTTACTTAAATATGCCTCCTGTGAAATGTTAAAGTAATGCCTCACTTGCCTGCACATTCTGACACTCTGAATACTCCATCTCCCTGTTCCCATTTAACTGCAAAGCTCCTTGTACAGATATTCTACTTTTCCTGGAACTGCTTTATTCCTGCAATTCCATTTTCTAAGTGAGCTTCCATTCCCATTTCTTAATCATCCAGAATGAGCCTTGCATTGCTGATTCAAATGGACACATTCTTTTTGGAATAATAATAAAATATTCAATAACTGAGCAAGTGGGAAAACAAGTGCAAGGATCTCTCTGCTCTGGTTGGCTCCCAGATGAGCTCAAGTAAAAGTTCTTCACTTCTATCCACCCTGACTCTTGCTTGTAGGATCTACTGAGTTCTCTGACTCACCTGGATGGAATCCCTTAGAAGGTCTTTCTGAGGTAGTACGAATTATTTCTAGGGTCGTTGGTGATGGAGAATGAAACTCTTTCCCCAAACAAGACATCAGGAAAGAGTCAGGCATCAGTCCCCAAACCAGACTTATGATCCCCAAAACAAACAACCATGTCCTGTCCAGTTCAAGGGTGCACATGATAAAGGATGGCAGCAGAGGAGATATTTACAGCTTTCCTATATCTGCTCATTAGGCAACATTCCCTCTTGTTACTCCAACCATTGAACAATCATTTCCCTGTGGGACACTGGTCTGGACAGAATGAAAATATTTCTTAATTATTCTCTGTTCTCCAAACACCAGGTTATGAGTCACTGGACCCATCTCAAAAGACTAGATGTCTTAGTTCTTCAAAGCACGGACTTGGGCTGAGGATACAGGCATAGTAGCTGCCTTCAGAAAATTACTATTCTTCTCTACAACAAAGTGGAAAACTGTATTCAGTTGATGTAAAACCATGGATGCTACACCATTTTAGTTCACTGTGCTATTCCATAGCAATTAGGAATATTATGCTTGTAACACAAGTTAAGACCTGAAATTTATTCCCTTATCCATAAAATGATTGCTGATTATAAGAAATATATTTAGATATTTTATGTACCACGTCCCTAATTGTGAAAGTCTCACTTAATTATCCCCATATCCTTAAAAAATGATATTTAATTTAGTTAATAGATCCAGTATAATTTACTTTTCTAGACTGAAAAGAAAACAAATATATATATTAATTTTTATTGTAGAAACATAAATACAACTCAACATTTTGCATTTTGTCCCTTCCAAGTATACAATTTACTGGTAAAAATGAATTCACAATATTTCACTATAATTAACATACATTACCTAAAGTTTATCTCACATCAAACAGAAAATCTGAAACTTTTAAGCAATAATTTTCCATTCCCCTTGCCTCAGTCTCTTGGTAAACTGTAATCTACTATTTTTTTTTCTATAAATTTGCTTCCTCTAAATATTTCACATGAGCAGGGTCATACATCTTTTTTCTTTTTATTTGTATTATTTCACCCAGCATGATGTCTTCAAGGTTTTTTCATGCAGGAGCAGGTAACACATCTTCATTCTTTTTTTTTTTCAAGAAATTTTATTGAGGTGAAATTCACATAACATAAAAGTAAGCATTTTAAAGTGAACAATTCAGTTGCATTTCGCATATTCAAAATGAGGTGCCACCACCACATTTATGTAACTCAAAAACATTTTCATCACCCTTAAAGAAAACCCCAGGCACATTAAATATTTACTCCCATTTTCCTATTTCCCTTGACCCTAACATCCACCAATCTGCATTATGTCTCCAAGGATTTATCAATCCTGGATATGTCATATGAATAGAATCATATAACATGTGACTCTTTGTGTTTGACTTCCTTAACTTAGCATAATGTGTCCAAGAATCGTGAAATTTCTAGCATGTATCAGTACTTCATCCCTAATTACTACTGATGTTGAGCATCTTTTCATGTGCTTATTGGCCATTTGTCTATCTTCTTGGGAGTAATAATTCTTTCAAATCCATTGCCCATTTTTATATTGTATTGTTTGTATTTTGTTGAGTTGTAAGAATTCTGCATTTATTCTATATATTTAACACTTATCAGTTATATGGTTTCCATGTAGATTGTATTTTCACTCTTTCTTATTCAAGAAGTTATACATCTACAGAAAATCATGTGGAAAATAAAGATTTCCCATATACCAACTTTATTATTAACACCTGCATTAATGTGGTATATTTGTTACAACTGATGAATTATAATGATACTACCTACAATCCATTGTTTACATTAGGATTCCATTCTGGAGTTGTACAGTCCTATGGTTGTTTTGTTTTCTAATTCTACCCACACATATATAGCCTAATATTTCCCCTTTTAACTTCATTTAAATATATGTAAATAAATTTCCTTGTATCTCTTTTATATTTATCCTCTGAAATGATGGGATGTACACCTATTTTGGAAATGTTGCCCTGGGAACATATGTACAAAGATGCGTTTGACGTTATGAGAATTAAATCAACTCAAAGATTTCCATCTCTTCATCCGGGTCACTTTCCCTGAGTCACCTATACTTTAATGAATTTTCTATTCATCTCAATATGCACTTCCTTATTTCAAGATGATATATCATCCATCTTTTACCTGCAATGTCTATTAAAGATCTTGCATGGAATAGCTTTTTCCAATCTTTCATTTTAACTTTGTTCTTTCTTGGAACACAGCTGTTCCCTCTTTTTGTAGTTCTCAAAATATTTATTATGAATATTTTCAACCATGAACCACAGTAAAAGAATAGTAACATGTACACCATTATTTCAGTGGTTCTCAGTATTCTACCCTTCTGGGTTCAGTTACACTTTCATTTTTTGTTGTTGTTGTTTAGTTTTTGCTGGATTATGTTAAAGCAAATTCAAGAAATCTTATGAATTCACACATAAATAATTGCTGTATGTATTTCCAACAGATAAGGACTATTTTTTGAAATAATCATACCATTTTCATACCTAAGAAAATTATTTCTTAGTCTCATCTAACACCCAGAATATGTTCACTTTTCCCTGTCTCAAAAAGT
>JAQZBX010012252.1:0-41489 GCA_029593785.1 Cabassous unicinctus | reverse complement strand
ATAGTTTCTTAAATATTTTGTTCAACGGTATGATTAAATGGGGAATATGAATTTAAACAAATCTATCCATTTGCTTATATCTCATGAGGATAAGGGAAAGGGGAAATTTTTTTTTCATGTCTTCATTTAATTAGTTCAAACAGGAATTCCCAGGATTTTAGAAACTTGCATCTTATTCCTGTTTTATTGAAATTCCTAATATATTTTTTAAAAACCTTGTTGGCTTTTCCTGTTTTATAAATTGAAATGAATAAATTATTTTATAAGTGTATCAAATTCCTCTACGGAACTAGAAATACCTTAATGGGTTCCAGTATGTGATTTGAGAACATAGAATATGAAATACTGAAAGTCCAATGATTAAATCACTTCCCTTTCGTTCCTTTTCCATATCTTATATTTGAAGTGAATAATTTTGCTTTGTTTCTGTTTGTTTGTTTTCCTAAATACTTCTTTGTGCTGAGGCAACAATTCTGAAAGAGGACTTTACAGACAGCAGCTTAAAGAAAGTATAACATCAGGAAGTTGAAAAATTCAGCAGAGGAGAAAATAATTCATTAATTTTCACAAAAAAGCAAAACAAACTTTCTGGAGGATTTTCTTTTTCTTTTAGGAAGCCATTAGAAATCGTTTTCTTTCTGATGGACCATAATGCTCTCTAATTCGCCAACAGCTTTCTTAAACTAATCTAGTAGGGTATTTTTCAAACTTTTTAGAATCAAAATTGCTATCGAGTGATGGCAAAGCAGAATCACCTACTAAATTATGGTTTCCAAAATATCACATATATGTATATATAAATATATGGAATATTATCTTATTAATATAGACTATAAAACTGGCTTAATGTAGTGCCAATGCCTTTGTTTTATATTCTTTGTCATGAAACTGCCTTGTGCTGGGTTGAACGCCTCATATATTCTGGCAGTTAAATAGATGGGCTGCTTCTTCTTGACCTTTGGAGAGTCTATATTGGGTAGAGGGGTCATGCATTGCCTTTACCATTTACAACTCTGACTTCCAATGCAAGGGTGTTTCAAATGTTTTCTAATCAAGCCTGCACCTTTACTGAAAGGTCAGCACACTAAAATGTTATATATCAGGGATTAAAATTATGTTTCATCACTCCCATGCAAGGAAGTCTAATTAGAAATGCACTATGTGCATCTCTGGGGTCAAACTTAGCCATGAATATTGCAGTACTGCACTGAGGGCTACAACAACCCTGCACAGAGTAGACAGTAAACCTACGTTGACAATATCATTTCTCTTACTATTTTGTACATTTATCCATGGACTCTGAAATGCCCTTTCAGATTGTTCCTCAGAGGGACTTTACCACAAGGCTCAGAAAGCAAAACCGAAAGAGCAAAATGATATTTTTTGTGGGTGAACTCAGGAGTCCATTTGCCCAAAGGAACATGCCAGTCTACTCAATTCCACAAATGAATACTGAGCAGCATATATGGTAGCAAAGAAGAGCAAGTTGATAGCCCTGCCAGGAAGCTGATCAAAGCATAATTTTGGAGAAAGCTACGTAAAAGAAAGATCTAGACGGCATACTAGCACAGGTGCTAAACAGAATAAGAAACTTGCTGTGCAAGTATAAGGAAATAATAGATTGATTTGTATTACTTACATTGTATGAACTTTATTTTTCTCACTTAAGATTATATAGAAATACCGCCATTTATTTAGCCAGTTCCATACTGATGAACATGTATGCTGCTTCAGCATTTCACTATTATTTTTAAAACTGAGAGTAAATATTGCACACATTTTTTTTCCTCACATGTGTCTGCATTTATGTAGGACAAATTTCCAGAAGTAGACTTGCTAGGTCAACAACTACATAATTTTAAAAATTTGTCAAATATTTCCAAGTTTCCTTCCAAAGATGTTAGAAGTATTTTGGTTTCCACTTATAATAACAGTACCCTACACTTATCCGTTTGATTTTTGTCAGTCCCTAGGAGAAAATTTTAAGCACACCATTCACAATATATAATGTATATATCTGTATATAAACATATATTCAGATATACACATTATATGTATTTATTGTAGAAGAAACACGTGTTTCAATGGAAAAATACCCATGTCTATAGCCCACTCTTCCAGATTATCAGACTCTAGCCCCATTCGTTATCTTTGAGCTACTGTGTGACTCTGAAGATTGCAGGCAACTGAGAAATATGTAAATTCTGTGCTGTTATCGATTTAATTGACTCCCAACCCCCAAAGCCAGTTTTGTCTTCATTGTAAATTTTCTCAATATTTTAACTCCATACAAATTTTGGCTTTCCCTTTGAAGTTGTTAGAACATTTATCTTGTTCCCTTGATTAATATTAGTAATCTAAATTATTAAAGTTGGTTCATTTTTATACCTGTATGTGAGTCATGATTGTATCTTTTATTGAATTTGATCTTTTAACAGTATATAAATGTCTTAGTTTCCTAGGACTGTTGCAACAAATTATCACAAACCGGGAGACATCAAACAAAAAAAATGTATTTTCTCACAGTCTGTATTCTAGAAGTCAGAAATCAAGATGTTGGCAAGGCTATTTCCCCCCTAAAGGCTCTAGAGAAGAAAATTTTCTTGCCTCTTCTTAGTTCCTGGTGGCTGCTGGCAATCCTTGGCATTCTTTGACTTGTACCTGCATCACTCCAATTTCTTTCTTCTTCTTTACATGGCCAGCTCCCTCTGTGTTTCTCTGAGTCTCCAAATCTCTCTAGCCTTATAAGGATACCAACCTTTGTATTTATGGCCTACCTAATACAATATAGGCTCCTCTTATCTTGATTACATCTGCAAAGACCCTATTTCCTAATAAAATCATGTTCTCAGGTACCAGGGGTTAGGAATTCAACATATCTTCTTTGTGGAGGGACACAATTCAGCCCACTACTCTCTCTCTCTCTCTCTCTCTCTCTCTCTATATATATATATATATATATGTATATATATATGTATACACACACACACATGCACACTCACAATATAATGCCGTGTACTTTGTGTGTGTATAATTATACATATTTTAATCATTTTCTAAGTATCACAGAGCAAAGTAATAATAGAACTTTAATTCTGACATAGCTCATTGATCCTTTTCAGTGCCTACCTCTGATGTTGACATTTATCATCCTTTTCCACTACTTAGCATCTGATGTCCATTTCTATGTTCACAATCCTGCCTCTCTGACAATAAGGAAGATTAAGATTTAATATTTAAGAAGTAAAACAAATATAAGTAGCCTTCCTTATATATCACTGTTTTAAGGGATGTAAATACACATATATGCATTCTTAAATAGTTATTTTATGAAAAACATTGTGATTATTTTACTTTTTAATGTATGATTGTAGTGATTCTGCTAGTAAATCCTATAATTGCCTTCATTAAGAAAATTCCCAAATTCCAGGGTATTGATTTAAATAATCAGGGTATTTTTTTTACAAGTCTATGAATTCCTTCAATTTGTAGATATTTTGCCATAACACACACACAAACAAAAGTGAGATTTACTAGAAAGCAAATTTGTTCACAATGTTGGCTCTTGGCAGGTGACTGTTCCAAGTGTAAACCTTAAAAGCAAACATCAAAGTTGTAAATATGGGCAATTTTCCTGATGACTCAACCATTTAGCAGTTTCTTGCTTTTTCTAAAAAGCCAATACAAAGACTATTCAAAAGAAAAACACCTATCCCTTAATTCTATTTTAATTATCTAAGTACCTGAGAGACTTCAAAACATTGACCCAGCTATATTACACTAGCTTGAACTCTATGCCATTATAAAATATCTCTCTTCCCAGCATTTGGCAATATTTGACAATAAAAGTTGATTTTTACACTTGTATGAATTTGATATATAATATTATTCAAGTAATGATAATTCTGATAATAATGAATAATACTGTACAGTGTTTTATAGTTCTCAAAGTTATTTCACCTGCTCAATTGGATTAGTATGCATCTTTATTAGAACATTGGAATGTTTAATTTTTTCTTTGGTAGAGAATTCCAGGAATTTCTCTGCCACTTAATACTAGAAATGCCATAGTAAATAAACAATGTGTAGCTAGGCCAAGTTAGACAATAAACACATGAAGGGCCAATATATTTCAGGAGGTCAAAAAAGGCAATAAGGTCTTAATTTTCTGTTCCAGTTACTATTTTTTTGTGTAACAAACCACTCCAATATTTTGTAATATGAAACTACATTTTATTCTGTTCGTAAATTCTGTGGGTCAGGAATTCAGAGATGGTGTGAGGGAGGTGGCTTGTCTTTATTTTACAGTGTCTGATGTTTCAGCTTAGATGACTCAAGGCTGGGAATTACATGAATGACTAAGGGTTGGAAGAGCTGGGGTAGGACAGAATTGGATATAACTCAGGTCCTCTGTTTCCAAGTTCTGTTCATTTTCAGTTATACTTAATATCTGAAGACTACAATATTATTGATTTTACCTACAGTAAAATTGTAATTAAAAGACGAACTTTGGAAAAAATGTTCATTTAGCACCATTAGGACACTCATTGATAAAGTGCTTCAACATTCTTTTAATTTGCTGCAATGAACCTTTAAGAGAGAATTCTAATAATTATTCTACCTAGTCAAAATTGTGGAAGCAGAGCTCCAAGAGGACAAATACTCAGCCAAGAGAATGCTGCATATTGTGAAACTAGAATACCTGTTCAACCTCATCTATTTCATTCTCTATTTAGTTGATGTTGCTATTGTTCATTTGCAACTTGGATGAAGCATCTGAGAATGGAAGACAGATTGTGCAAGCCAAAAACTAAGTTGTTTAATGTTGAAAACACATGTTCTGACTGAGAAAACCCTAACATTTTCTGGATGATATGCTCAGGTATTATTCATATGTTTAGATTTTAGTTACTGTTAGAATGCAAACAATCAAGGCTACTCCAAATTTGCAGTAAGATTACATTATAATTGATACTATTAATCTTAATGTTCAGATTAACAATATACATCTCAAAATGGTATTTTCGAAGTGAAATCTTTAGAAACTATCAGTGACAAAAGAAATGTGTTTTAAGTTATCTTTTAAAAAGTAAATTTTATATTACTTGTCATCTATGAAAGTGTTGAATATTTCTGGAGCTGTTCTGTGCCATGTTGACAATTGTTTGGTAAGAGACTTCCTCTATGTAAAGTTTGTGGGAAATTAAATTGGTCCACTTTGTGAATATTAACTATTTGATATGAGGCAAGATTTTTCGTAAAGTACACAGATCTTCCTGACCTAATAATTTTGGGAAATACAAAATATAGAACTAATGAAGTGGGTAATTTCATAAATTGTCCTTTGAAAGAAATCTACTGAATTCTCCTGTTATAATAGCATGAATTGAAAATTCAAAGCTTGAAATAGAATAATATGCAAGTATTTTAAAAACTAATGCTGAAAAAAATTGACATGGGGAAATGTTAAAAATATAATTCCAAATGAAAGAAAAACTGGATAAAATAGCATTATATAAGCATATTATCATTATTTTGCAAAAGAAGCAAATCAAACATACTACATATTATAAACATAAACACAAATGTATCTATGCTGAATTGAAAATACTTGAAGGAAATTTTCAAAAATATAAATGCTGGTTGTCTTTGCATATTAAGATAATAGCTCCTGGTATTTTTAAAAGTAGTTTTCTATATTGTACGAATTTGTTGAAACAATTATATCTTACATATATATCTGAAATTTTCTGTTATATTTTCATATTTTAAATATAAAAGTAAATATTTCAAATTTAAAAATTTCCTCAGAAAATTGGAAATTCCTTTTTCATATTGGTTAGAGTCATCTCATAGGAGGTTTCATCTTAATTAAATCAATTTTATATTTTGAAAATTAAGTGCATATTTATTTTCTAAAAATATAACATACACAACAACGAATCTTTAATATCCTCTACCTCCCCCAAATTATTTTTATTATATTTTAAAGTTTTTTTAAGGGACAGATTTCTATATTGGTAATACCTATCTTTATAGTTTTTCTTTAAATATATCATCATTAAGAAATAAGCAAGCCTTGCATTATTTATTTTTCATATTGAATACATTTGTTGATATTTAATAATTCATTGTTGTTGTTTTTTTTCTTCCTCAGGGGAGGAGGGCTTTAACAGCAATCTTAGGATTCAATATTTTGAAATTGAGGTTTTTGTACCATCCAATGCTAAGTAAAACTTCTGAAAATATAATGAGAGCTGATTAGCTGCAGACTCTAATAAGTTTATTTTCTTTTCCCTAAATAGTATTTTGAAAGTATAATTTTTCCTATAATTAATTATATTTCCTCATATTGTTTTTAAAATTAGCTCCAAATTAAGAAAAAAAGTGGAATATTTTAGGCATTCGTGTATTTGTGGAGAGGGGAGATATCACAGAGATCAATTAAAAACACTTAAACTGTCTTTTGATATTGTTGAATGAGGCAGGACTCATTCACGTGGGCTTCATTACTGAAAAGACAAAAGGAAAACTGAATGTCAAAGAAACAAACACATGAAGTTTCTGAATTAACTGGAATCTTCAAAATTCTAAATAAATGTCTAAGAAGTTGTCATTTTGTGCAGAAGAATATACTTCAAATAATCATACATGCGAGAGTTGGTTGGGAATTCAGGTATTCTGTATTTCAAATACCTCATCTCATATATATTGAAACATAGATTCAAGAAAATAAAATATTTTGCATTCTTTACCATTAGCATTGTGAAGGAAAAGATTTTATTTAAAATTTAAATGTTTTAGCAAATCAATTTTATCAATACATATTAATAAAGCATAAATCCATCCAAAGTGTACAATCAATGGTATTTGGCGTAATCACATATTTGTGCACTTATCACTTCAATCATTCTTAGAGTAATTTCATTATTCCAATAATAATAATAATAATAATAATAAACAAACAAACCACACTTATCACCTCTCAATCTCTCTGTTTCCCCTGCCATACATAGCTGCTATTGTTTCCTTCTGTCTAGTATATTTGTATTTATATTTTGTAAAAAAAGTCTTATTTATGCAATATCACTTATATTCATGTTTAACAAGAGGTTTTACTCTCTTATACAGTCCTATGTTACAGTTTTTAGCTTTCCTTCTAGTAATATGCATGACCTTAGACTTTCTCTTTCAACCACTAACATACCCATACAATAGTACTGCTAGTTACAAACACCATGATATGCTTTCATCCTTTCTATTCATTTCCAATGATTTACAAAAAAAACTTTTCACCAATTCTGCACAGATTAACCCTCAGTTTTACATTCTCTACCCTCCTTCTATTTTCGGGTGACTTATATTCTAATTACTAACTCCATGAATTTTCACAAAATATTTAATTCATAATAGTGCAATCATACAGTATTTGTCCTTTTGTGTCTGGCTTTCTTCACTCATCAGAATGTTCTCCAGGTTCATCCATGTAGTCATATGTTTCACAAGTTCATTTCTTCTTGCAGCTGCATAATATTCCATTGTGTATACACACTAAAATTTGTTTTTCCATTTGTCAGTTGATGGACACTTTGGTTGTTTCCAATTTTCGGCAATAATGAATATGCTGCTATGAACATTGGTGTGCAGATGTCTGTTCGTGCCTCTGCTCTCAGTTCTTCTGGGTATATACTTAGTAAATGTATTGTGGTTCACATGACAAGTCTATATTCAACATCTTTAGGAACTGCTCAACAGTCATCCACAGTACCATTCTACATTCTCACCAACAGTGAATAAGCATTCCTATCTCTCCACATCCTTTCCAACATTTACAGTTTTCCAATTTTTTAATAGCGGCCAATCTAACAGGTATGAAATGATATCTCATTATAGTTTTGATTTGCATTTTCTTAATCGCTAGTGATGTTGTACATTTTTTCATGTGTTTCTTCGCCATCTGTATTTCTTCTTTGGACAATTGTCTTTTCAAGACTTTTACCCATTTTTTCATGAGGTAGTTTGTCTTTTTATCGTTGAACTGTATGATCTCTTTGTATATCATGGATATTAAACCCTTTCAGTATTTGCTGATGATATGATCCTATGTCTAGAATCTCCTGAAAAATCCACAACTAAGTTACTAGAACTAATAGACAAGTTCAGCAAATGGCAGGATACAAGATTAATATGCAAAAATAATAGTGTTTCTATATACTACTTATGTGCAATCTGAGGATGAAATCTGAAAAAAAAATTCCATTTATAATAGTGTAACAGTTTGGCATTATTTATGAATTCCAAAAATAGATACTGGATTGTGTTTGTAAACTGGTCTGTTCCTCTGGGTGTATTGGATTGCATTACCTTCAGAGGTTTCACTTTTACATGATTAAATTATGATTATGGCTTTGATTGGGCCACATCAGTAGAATGTTGACTCCCCGCCCTCTTGGTGGGAGAGGACTCACAGAGAAAATGACATGGCAGAGGAGTTAGTAGGGGTTTTGATCCTGCGGACCGGGAAGTATGCACATAGAGAAGCAGATACGTGAGGCAAGAGAGAATGTGAGAAAAGAAGCACTAATCTGAGTGGCTATGCTTAGGTGACCATATAATCTATTGTCCAGTTCCATCCAATGTTGAAAGTAAAGACAATGCTGTTAATAAGGACATCAGGACTCTAGATGCAGCCTGGGAGTTTCTGGATAAACCAGGATGGTTGGTCTGATCCAAGGAAGACAATCGGAAGTAGAGCTCAATCATACTGTGCTTGAGTAGCTGAGGTTACACATAGAGGCAGAAAAGTGCCCAAACAATCAACTCTTTATTGCATAAAAGAATATATTCTACTGTGAAATTAGTAGATATTTTAATTAAAATATTTTTATTAAAACAATACTAATTTACTAACAACAATAGTTATTTGCATTTTACTTTTTTTGTAAATATGGAGACAGTAGAATCAATCAAATAATGAAAGTGATGGGGAGCGGCAGGGAGAGAAATGAAGAGAGAATAACTTACTGCCCTACAAAATAGTAGTGCAAACAACAATGTGCGTGCGTGTGTGTGTGTTAGTCAGTAACTTTTCTTCTGTGTTTTGAATTCATGGTGATAGTATATTTCTATGGTTCAGTTTCTATAATTCTCTTACACTGCATAGAAGAAAAGAGAGGGGAAAATATTTTGCTTTTATTACTTAACTCTGATTTTTTTCCCCATTGCTTGTAGTAACTAAATACTAGCCAAACATTGTTGCTACCTATAGTACATGACTGAGTTATTGAGAAAATGGTTACAGTCTAAAGAAGTCATTCATATAAGTATCCTGATAGACCAATTCAATACAAGTGTTATCAGCACATTCTGACAACTGACTTGTTAGAGGGCTGGGGTTTCCAAAAGTATTGAGATCAATAGGTGGAACTGCCAGGTTTGGCAGTTACAGAAATAACTCTCCTTAATTAATCTCCATCCATCATAACAGTGAAATAGTAGGAAAAAGGAAAAGTTAAACTGTCAAGCACAGTTGGGCCACAGTGTGACTCAGTTGAACCACTCTCTGGTTTCAGTCTACTTTTACTTATCACTTGGGAAAATGAGAAGTGTTTACACCTTCAGTACGTTGAATGGATGCTCAGAAGTTATCATGGAGTATAGACAAAATGAGTATCACCAAACAGCAATTCCCTATTTTATATCTCTTTAATGTATCAAAATGTCAATATTTCGGTAGGAAATAAAAGTCAAATTTCAAATACTTCCTTTCTAAATTAACAGTTATTCACTGTTGAAAAACACATGCTTTTTCTATGTATTTTCGTTATTAGCACAAATAACATAAACTGTAAATCTCTAATTGGATTATAAAAGAACTAACAGAAAGGGCATTGTTTTTTACTTTCACCAAGCAATACATGAAAAGAAGAAAAATTGATACTTCACAGCCACTTTATTTCTTAAAGACTTTATAACATTGTTAAGAACCTAGTTATACCAGACTCTAGCAAACATGCAAGGTAATTTTTGCGTGATAAAGGAGTAGGGCCAATTTATACTAAATATTAAGAATAAAATACTGAAAAGGGCAATTGCTGTCAGCTGCTAGTCTTGGACATAGGTATCCTTCATCAATCATTGTACTGCAAATATCTAAACCTGCTATCAGACTGTAGGAAGCCTTTAATAGTGCAAAGCATTCCTAATCCTTTGTTCATTTTATTTTTGGAAAATAGAGAAACCTGCAAGATTCTGTCCCAAGATTTTAATTACTGCAAATATGTTATTTCCATGTTTAGCACCAAGCATATCATTCAAAAAATCTCAGTGTTAGGTCAGCCTTTTTGTTTGTTTCTTTTTGTCAGTGTGCTTTCTGAAATATTTTTCAAAGTTAAAAAAAAAAAGCTTTTAGAAATGACATGTTAGAGAACACAGTGGATGCCAGATTATTATCCTCCTGTATGATCGGGCATAGCTCCAACAGTGTAGAATTGCTTTATGGACGAAATTCTTTTAAGTCGTACGCTGAGTAAATCACACTAACTCTTTCATATTATTCAGTTAATTCACAATCATGAACCTGCCGTTTTTTACTGCCTGCTATACCATGCCCAGCTACACTGCACACAGCATCGCAGTCAGCCAGAATATTCTGGGTGAGTTGCATGAGAATTCAGTAAGTAGTGTTTTGTCTTGCATCTTCCACTCCACTTTCAAGAGAGATTTAAGATTATGTAATAAGATTTTCGAGGATCCTTGCAGGTCTCTAAATAGACTCACCCCATATATATTTTGCAAAGTAAGTAATATTGATTTTTAATAAGAGAGATGACCTTTATACTCTAATGTGCCTGAGTTCTTTTAAGATATTCATCCTTAAAAGAGACAGATACACTTGAAGAAGAAATTTGGTTTAACTTGTTTCAAAAATGAAACCTTTCTACTCAATGGATGCCCTCAGGACCCTGAGTTCAAACACGTATTTTTCAGAACATGTAATTTGATAAAACTTTGTGTTCTTTTCTATTCATTGAATAATAAAAAAAGTGAAAAGAATTTCCTAAAACATAAGGTTTTTCAGAGGAAATATGGACTGTACAACGTATACTTTAAAATAAAAAACAAAAAAATATGGCTTAAAGACAGAGTTAAAAAATGAAATTACTCTTTTCACCTGTATTATTTCATAAGCCAGAATTAACAAAAGACATTTAGGTTTAGACCATTCTATAAATATACATATATATAAATTCCCTCCATATTTTACCCTCATATGTAATTCAGAAAAACAATACCCAATTATTTACCTGTTATTTGCAAAAACTTCTTCAGTTTAGGCAAGGAGACCTGGAAGAGATGAAGTTCCATGGTCTTCCCCTTGAAGGGAGGAGGTTGCAGAGAGAAAGTCAGTATGGAAACCTGACCCTTTGGTCTAATTTGCTATCCCAAAAAGATCTTGTGACTAGAGAGAAGAGATCATTTCCATTTTATTTTTTAATCTTTTTATTATTTTTATTCCTTCTTGAATGTTTAGTAGAGAAACATCCTCATAAAAAATTTCCACTTGGCTTAATAAGTGGAACAACATGGGAATATTTCATTTAGGAAGTATATTTCGTTTCTTCCTTACTCAGGAGTAAGGAAGCACTCTAAGGCATCATTTCTCAAACAATGATTCAAAGTACTCAATTTTTTTGTTTATTTGTTTTTATTATAATTATAATCATTGATGTGTCTTGTCATGTAATTACAGTAATTCAAATAAGCCCTTGGTTTTTTAGATTATGGTGAAGACTAGATGTGCTATTGTAATAATATTCAGGTTAAGGAAGAAAGCACGGAGATAAATTGATAGACGAAATGATGCCTTTATACTAAGGAAGGCCAATTTGTGTTATAATGTGCAATTGGTTTTTCACTAAAATTTAAATTTAAAAAATATAAAAGCATTAGTTCATCATATGTTAGATGAGCTATGGGAAATCTGAACTTAAAATATCCCATTTCATTGCAAACAGTTCCATTTCTCTCACTGTTTTGTTATATTTTTTTTCAGCCACATATCATGTCTTTCACCACCCATGGCCAATCAATCAACAAGTACCTTCCATTTTACTTCTTCTCAGCCATTCTTTTCTCTCCCACTTGCATTTCAGCATCACCATGATGCTAGTGCTTTGGCTTTCTCCTCCTGCCTGGACTCCTCCAATGCCCTCCTATGTTGTCAATATTCATTCAGACTCTCACCTGAAGACTGGTTTCCAAACTTGAGGCAGGGCGAAGGAAAACACTTTACATGAATCCATGAGTAAAAGTCTTCAATAGCTTCTCAATGCCCTAAAGACAAATACAATGAAACTTAGCATGGTTTGTTATACCTACATTATCTGGGCCTTGGCTATCTCTTGGGCCTCATTTCTACCAAGTAAATAGACATATAGAGTCATAAGATTCTTATATTTTGCATAAAATACTTTAAAATTGATTGCAATTGGACTAGGAAAAGGTAATGTTGAATATTGTAATCTGAGCAAACAGAAAAAATGCAATGCAGTACATGCACAGCCTAAATGCCAATAGATAAGTTAAAATGGAATGTTAATGAATATTTAATGTATAACAAATCATGCAGTATCAAAGCAATAAAGGATTTTGAACACTGGATACACACAGAAAATAGTAGCACAATGTATGTATAGTAGCACATGTATAGTAGCACTAGCACAATGGTAGACCTAAATCTTTCATATTAAATAATTACATTAAGTGTAAAAGGACAAAGCAACACACATCTAAATTTAATCCATGGGTCAAAGACGCAATCATAAGGTAATTTAGAAAATATTATGAAATGAATGAAAAAGAAAATATAATAAATCAACATTTTTGGAGTTCAGATAAGCAGTGCTCAGAGGAATTTTTATATCTTTAAATATTTATATGTGAAAACAAAGTACAAAATTCAATGACATTAGGTTCTCTTAAGGAAGCTTGGAAAAGAAGAACAAAGTAAACCCCAATGAAGGAGAGGGAAGGAAATAATAAAAGTAAGAGAAGAAGCTGATGAATTCAAATGAAAAAAATAGAGAAAATTAACAAAACCAAATGTTGTTTCTTTGAAAAGTTCAATAAATTTGATAACCAAGGATTAGACTTTGTAAGAGAAGTCATCTCCAAAATCAGAATAGACATGCATGTCTCATAGTTTTTTGAAAACAGAAGAAAATCATATTTGCACTAGAATCATTTTAAGGCACTACTGAAGAGTAGTTGCATTTGAACATGTTAATATTTCAAAATACATGAGACAAGAATTTGAAATAAGTAAAATTTTGCATTTTGGGGGTAAAAGTTATGTCCCTGCCTATTTACTGTCTCACATGAATTCTATAATCCTAAAATACAGTTATAGATACATTAAATTATGTTTTGAAATGATGCAAAAATATGAGAATGTCTTTCAATTTTTCCTGCTGTTTGAAACAATACACCAAGCCATCATTATCCACAAAATAAGGAGGTCCTGCAATCAGTTATGGAAAAACAATCAGAAAATAACATATACAGTAGAAAAGGGTAGACTCAGGAGTACAACTAAGAGCAACTGCACATGTCCCAGTTTAAGTTAAAGGGAGGAGCAAATTAAAAGCCCACCAGGATTAAAACAGAAAAAGGCCAATGTGCTAACAAAAAATGGAGAATCAAATATGTAAATTATGGGATATTTCAACTAAATTTTCATTGGCTGGACGTTGCTGAAGAATCTTGCTGATCTGACTCTTCCTACTTGCATCTTCACACAACTTAAAAGTGCTACTTGACAATGATCCTTATGTTGTTCATACCACCAGTGAGATGATTAGAATGTGGAAAATGCATCTTGGTATAAAATGAACTGTTGCTTTCTCATGTTTGTTGTGCTAGAAGCATATGAAAATGCTATTGAGGGACATTGAAAATCCTTTAAAGAAAGACTGAGAAAGTATATTTCTGCAAATACTAACTCAACTCTACATTAAGCTCAGGTTCAGCTACATCATAATTCTTATTCCTATGGGTGTGATTTTTATTAGTTTGGGATTGCATATCCTTTTATAACCCACTGAAGGACACCAAAAATCTGCTATCAGGAACTTGATAGTTGAAAATTGAAAGAGTTCTTTTGACAGAATCTTCTTAGTAAAGATTTTTTTAAATGTTGTAATTTTTTTTTTTTAAAGAAAGATTTCAAAATGTGTATTTCAGGCGTCATCCATTACAAGCACTATATTGTTAAAGCCTTTGGAGACAATATTGAGTTTTAATGGAGAAAACACTTACTATTTGTACTAAGTTTATTTGGAAATAAGAATAGATCAATTTGTTTCCTGCACAATTCACTTTTTAAATAAATTTTTAAATAAACTGGTATCAATTTATATGACTTAGGTGAGATAAAAAATGAGTTCACTATCTTTGATAGTTCCTGTCCCTAATATCTGATATATAGAGAGAAACATTATTACTCAGGGAATAGAAAAATGGACACTGTCATTATGCCACAGCGAAACTTTGAAAAATAAGTAACTCTCCAGTGAAGACTATAGCTGTCATTCTCCTCTAATCCACAGTGTCTGGCCATACTAACCATTTTTAGGACTTTATGTACTCGTACAATCTTGGCCAATGAGTACAAACCCTAGAGGCAGATTGCAGGCTTAGAACTTTCCTGAATGCCAAAAACATAGCTAAACCCTCTGTTTATCAAAACATTTTGAGGTAAACTTCCTTCCTAAAATTCATCTATAAAATATTACTTGTTGAAACTCTACAGGAGTTTTGGATTTTCTATTTCTCTGGAATTTCCTGAGGAAAAGAAGGGCTGTGATTATAAAATACTGATGACAATATAAAAGAACAAATTCTGATTTCCAGACTTCTTAAATTAAATTCTATTGCTATTTTTTCTCTTATCTGTGGGCAAGCCTTTTACACATGATGAATTGTGGAGATTTCTGCCAAGTTCCTACCATGTTAGTTTCTTCAAGATGGATCCTGTTAATAATCGCCTCATCTTTAATCTGGCTAAATCAACCATTGATAAATCAGTTTTCTCATGTGCGAGAAAATAACCTGATTAAGTATTAAAACCAAGACCATTGTTCTGCTAAGGAAGAGACAGAAACTAATGCTATGCAAAGGCAGCTTTATTCAATCAAATGAGTTTCAGGTTATATCAAATGATTATATCAATTAAGCAATCACAGAAAAGAAGAGTATTTAATTAAAGACATAGGAAGAATGAAAGTATTTACAACCACTCACCAAATTGGGGGAAAACACAACATCTGCATTCTCAAATGCCTTTCCTTCATCATCGAGATTATCAAGTGATTTTTCTTCTTCAATTTATCAAGTGGTTTATTACACTAATTGATTTTCTTGTGTTGAGCCACCTTTGCGTAACTGGGCTAATACTCACTTGATCATGGTGTATAATTTTTTTAATTTACCCTTTCTAATAACCTCATTTCAACATTCTTCTTCAAGTCTCTCTCCCTTGTTTTTTCCTTTCAGTCTGCAGCACTCCCTATTGTACATCTTGTAATTCTGGTCTTTTGTTAACATATTATATCAGTTTTTGTTTGTCTGTGAAGACTTTGAACTCCCCTTCATTTCTGAAGGACAGCTTTGCCAGATGTAGAATTTTGGGTTGGAAGTTTTTCTCTTTCAATACCTTAAATACATCATACCATTTTCTTCTTCCCTCCCTGGTTTCTGACATGAGTACTTGATCTTAAGAAGTTTCCTTTGTATGATGCTTTGCTTTTCTCTTGCTGCTTTCAAAATCTTCTCTTTATCTCTCATATTTGTCATTCTGTATAGTTGTTATCTTGGAGTAGATCTAGTAGTGTATAATCTGCTTGGGGTGTGTTGTCTTTATTGCGTATTGATACTTAGGTTTTTCATTAGGATAAGGATGTTCTCATTCATTATTCCTTCAACTATTCTTTCTGGCTCTTTTATTTTCTTCTCCTTCTGGAACACTGATAACACATATGTTTTTGTGTTTTGCATTGTCATTCAATTCCCTGAGACCCTGTTTAATTTTTTCCAATCTCTTCTCTTTCTGTTCTCCTGTCTTTTCCTCTTCAGATATTCTGTCTTCAAAATCACTAATTCTGTCTTCCAGCAATTCAAATCTCCTCTTTGTGCTGCTAATGTATTTTTAATCTCATTCATTGTAACTTTCATTTTCATAAGACCTGTTACTTTTCTTCACAGACTTTCAAATTGTCTTTATGCTTACTCAGTGTCTTCTTAATATCCTTTATCTCTTTAGTTATATATTTTTTCAATTCTTTAAATTGATTTAGGAAAGTTGTGTGATTATCATTGATTAATTGTCTTAAATTCTGAATCTCTTCAGAATATTTGGTTTGTTCACTTGGTTATGCCATATTTTCCTATTTCCTAGTATGACTTGTAATTTTTTGCTGATGTCTAGGGATCTGATATGTTGGTGAATTTACTCTGATGGCCAATTTCTCTCTCTTACCTATTGTAATTTTTTCACAGCTCTTCTTTGATATTTGGTTCAACTTATCCAAAGTCTTTAAAATTGCCCAGCTTAAGTTATCAAAATGTGCCAGAGACTCACTAGAGGGGCACAGACTTTCTCCCAGGTTTGGGGTAAAAAGAGCTCTAAAAGCAGTTTTTGTCCATGTAATTTCCAGACTGGCCAGCTGATGGCACTCATTGTCACACCTTTCCAAGGACGTGTGTCTCTTGGTTTTCCTTTGTTTTCATCTGACCAGAGCCGATATTCAAAGTGGTCTCCATTGGCCAAATTCACTAAATAAAAGTCCCCCTGTCTTCCCCTCCCTCTTCCCTTGTAACAGCTGGCAGGGAGCAAGAAGTCTGCTCCCCTCTCAGTCAACTTCAAAGAGTCAGTGCCTTTACTCCTGCTGAATATTTTGGGATTGGGGCCAGGGAGCCCTTATCCAGTGGCCAGGAGGTTTATTAATGCACAGTTTGTTGTTTTGGTTTCTTGGTCTTTCTGTCGCTCACCCTCCTAGGAGTTGTGAAGCACTGCCCTAGTCTGATGACTCTCAAAGCAGGTCCATCAGGCAGCTTTTGGTTCTTTCTCCATCATTTTTCTGAGAAGTCTAAGCGTTATCTGCCTCTCTTGACACCATCTTCCCCTTTTTTCTAGAAAAAAATTTGGTAGTTTCTTTCTTTCAAGGATTTATTTTCCATTTCATCTAACTTCATGAAGCTACAGGCATATGGCTTCTCATAACATTCCCTTATTATTCATTTTATAAATCTAGCCTCTGTAGTTATGTTACATCTCTTATTCCTATTAGCGGTCATTTGAGTCTTCTCTATTTTTTTTCAATTGGTCTGGATAGAGGTTTTCCAGTATATTGTTCTTTTCAGTGAACTAATTTTGATTTTCTTGTTTTTCTCTATTCTCTTCAATTTCCTTGATTTTTGCTTTTATCTTTAATTTTTTTTTCTATTTACTTCAGGTTTAATTTGCTCTTCTTGCCCTTCTTCCCTAAAGTGTATGCTGAGGTAAAATATAAAATAAAATAAAATAAAATAAAAGCAAATAAAAAAATAAAGTATATGCTGAGGTCATGTATTTGAATCCATTCTCTTTCTTTAAATAGAGGTTTTAAATTCTATATAAGCCCCCCAAGTACCTAAAAATTGACATACACTCTTTCTTCATTTTCATTCAGTTCAAAATGTTTCTAATTTCCTTTTAATTTCTTATATTAACCATGAATTATTCAGAAACATGCTATTTAATAATCAAATATTTGAGGCTTATGTTTATATAGTTATCTCTCTTTTTGACTTCTAATTAAATGCATTTTAGTATGAGAACATCTTTGGTATCAATTGAATTGTTTTAAAGTTTTTGAAATCTGTTGGGTCCAGAATATTGTCTATCTTGGTAAATGTTCATTGTGCACTTGAAAAAAATGTGCATTCTGCTGTTGAAGGTGCTGTATTCTATAAATGTCAATTAAATCAAGTTGGTTTGTATGGATCACATTTACCATAAACTTGCTGATATTAGGATGATTTATTTTATCAAATATTGAGAGAGAGAGCTGTAATTTTGGATTTCTATTTCTCCTTGTAGTTCTATCAGTT
Organism: Cabassous unicinctus; assembly: GCA_029593785.1. Lineage (NCBI taxonomy): Eukaryota > Metazoa > Chordata > Mammalia > Cingulata > Chlamyphoridae > Cabassous > Cabassous unicinctus. The sequence goes on along the minus strand of JAQZBX010012252.1, from coordinate 23,339 downwards.
TTTACTGTTAGATTTTACATTTGCTTATTACAAATTTTACACGATATTGCTACTACTTTTATTTAAACAGTCAATTATCTTATAAAGAGATTTAAATAAGAAAGTACCATGTGTGTTTATACAGGTAGTTACTGTTTCGAGAGTGCTCTTCATTCCTTTGTGCAGATCCATGTTTCTATTGTGTATCATTTTCCTTTCTCCTAAGGATATCCTTTAACATTTATCTTTTATCTGGACATGAATGCTTGCAATGCTTGCATGTGTGAAAATGGCTTCATGTTGAAAGATATTTCCAGTGCATATTCTAACTTGGTAGTTTTAGATTAGATTACTTGAAGTTCTCCTACATTTCATTGATGGCCTTTGTCTTTTTTTTTTTCTTTCCACATTCCTTTTCCTCCAATGTTTATTTTTGATAGTTTCTATTACTGTGTTTTCAGGTCACTAATTACTTTTGCTCTTCTGCTATGTCTAATATGCCAATAATCTAATCCAGTGCATTATCCATCTCAAAATTTGTAGTTTTTATGTCTTGAAATTGAATTAGGGTTTTTATAAAAATCCCTACTTAGCTTTTTAAACACAGAATACAGTTATACATGTTTTTATATCCTTGATTGTTAATTATAACATATGTGTTAATTTTGTGTTGGTTTCAATTGATTGGTTTTTCTCCTCATTATTGGTTGTGTTTCCCTGCTGTTTGTATGCCTGGTAAGCTTTATTTAGATACTTGGCATTGTGAGTATTACCTTATTTCTGTTCTTATAAATATTCTTCAGCTTTATCCTGAGATCCAGTTAAGTTACTTGTAAACAGAGTGATAACTTCAGGTTTTGCTCTTAGGATTTATTAGGCCAGCCTGAAGTAGCGATCAGTTTAGGGTTAATTATTTCTCATTAATGAGGTAAGACCTTATTGAGTACTCATTGAGTCTTGAGTACTCAACGCCTCATGAATTTTTTCAGTCTGGGTAGTGGGAAAAGACACTTTTCCTGGCTCTGTGTGAGTGCCTGGCACTGTTCTCTAATCCTTTAAGATATTTTTCCCTGGTCTTGAGTAAATTCCTCAGACATACATGATCAATACCCTGCTGAATACTCAAGAGGAAATGCTCTGCAGTCTCCAAGGTTATCTCTTTGGACAGCTTTCCTTTCATCAGTACTCTGTCCTATGAACTCTATCTCATTCTCCTGGTATTCTCAACTCCATCTCCTCATGTCAGGGTGTCTGCCAAGTTCTACCTGGGTTTCCCCTTTCTGTGTTGCAGCCAGAAGGGTCTCTCAAGTGTGTAAGCTGGGACTGTCATATGGTTCCCTGGTTTGTTTCCCAACTCTCTGGGATCACTATTCTCTAGTGTCTCATTCCATTATCTTTAAAACTGTTGTTTTACGTATTTAATCTATTTGTCTTCATTATTTCATCTTGGGGCAAGTCTCATTTGAATGACTTTTAACACCTGAACATTTACAAGGAAATAGCAAATACACATTTCATCATTTCAAATGTTGGCTCTATTTAGTGAAATTTTACCAGCTTGTAAAATTTACCTGTTAAGGTTCTTATATATACATATCTAAATTTGTCTTGTGTGTCTGTTTTGCTGCCATTTACAAATCTATACAAAGTAAGGAAAATCAATGCTGCTATTAGGCAAGTGTGTTAGTGTTGTTAAGTCAGATGGTAAACCTTGTAAAAGGAAAGATGATTCAGAAACATAAAGGAAATATTTTGGTAGCCATAATCCAGTATAGTTTGAATTAAAGCTGCTTTGCTGTTGTGAAGACATTTTTAGACTGGATGAATATTGCTCTATCCATGCTTTCTAACTTGGCAGTTAGGCATGAAACTAGGAAATTAACGAAAACAAATAGGTCCAGGTCTTTCATAACAACTCAGTTAATTATCTCCCAGAATAAATGTACTTCTTTATGAGATTTATAATATTTCAGAAAGGTGTTTGATGGAACATTGGAGATTCAATTATCCACAATTTGGCTTGCTCTATTAGTTATTCCATGGGTAACCAATTTAAAAGATCACAATTATTGTAAGTGAAATTACAAAGGACACTGGTTACCTCCTTTAGTTGGATTAGGTGTTAACGATATGTAGGCCCTTTGATACATGTTTCTAATTCATGGATATCAGATTCTCCTGTGCTTTGAGGTACATACAGAAATTAGCTTCCTTGAACACTTGTAGTTATATATGGGTCTGTGACTACTTCTCACCAATATGGCAAGTGGAAGTGATGCATGTTACTTCTTATCTAAAGTATTTAATTTTCAGTGTGAGACCATTGAGCTCTCTGATCTCTTGTCATGGAAATAGTAAAAGAATTCCTGGTTTAAAATGGTGGAGTTAAACTTCAAGGTTTAATTGCTGAGTACCTACATGATAGTAATTACCTCAGAAAATTTCCTGGAACCACAATGGTTTTACATGGAAGAAATAACCTTTTAATTTTTTAAGCCACTATAACGTTGGGTTATTTGATTTTACAGCAGTACTTAGCAGATTCTAAATAATGTGCATGCTTATGTTCTAGATCTTTGATTTGGCCACAGATAAAATAATAAGATTAGTAAGTAAATGTTGAAAACAAGGTTAAAACCATTGTAACTCAAAAATAAGAATTTCTGCTTAAATGACTTGAAAATGATGTAAAATTGGAAATTATTCAATATGTTTACAACTGTAAACAATGGAAAATAATTTAAAATATATGATATGAGTGTCATATTTCATTCATACTTTTTCTGGCATTTAATATTAGCATATGTGACCTTATAACATTATTTACATTTTAGAGAATGTAACAATGCTGCTATATATCTGTCACAGTTTTCTACTAATAATTGAACACAAATAATTCATGTTTCCTAATTGGGAAGGTAAAGATGTTATCACTATGGTGAGAAAATTGGTTCCCTAGGAAACTAAGATTAGTATTAGTTATTTCAGCATTTGGCTTTCATTTAGCTGCAAGTTATAGAAAACTTACAAAGTATGGCTTAAAAATTGAAATTATTTATTTTTATACAAAATTTAAAAGTCTGTGATTAATCAGCTACAGTAGACAATGATAAATGAATTGGCATCTCTATGATTCTATTGGCCCATCTGTCTTTATAAGTAAAATACTGCCACAATTCTGTAAATTAAAGACAGGAAGACATGTCTTCATTCAAGACATGAAGAATGGAGATGCGTTTGGCATCAACTACTTCTATTCCCTCTTATCAGAGATTTTTTTGAAGCCCTCACCTTTGTCCTCCCACTAACCAGGAGAAGTTTGTCTATATATTATTGCCAAGGAGAGTTGTATATGGCTACTCCTAGCTACAAGAATGCTGGCAATAAAAGCATTTATATTTCCTGTATTCTATTTCACAGTGGAGTAATGGAAAAGCTGGTTCAAAAATGTCTATCAAACTAGAATGCTTATTGTTGCTCTTATTTAAATATTTAAGTATCTCAATCCCTGTACAAGCACCCTTTAATTCACCCAAAGCTATGTGATTTGAGAAGTATAATCCAGATTTCACCAATGCAGATTGAGGCTCAAAGAATTGCATTTACTTGCCCAAAGTTTCAAAAACTATTCATAAGTAAATGGATAGATGAAGAGATCTTACTATCCAATGATCAAATACTATTTCAATCTGTAGTCTCAAGTTTTGACCTAGCCATCTTGGAACACAGAGTGTACCAGTTTACAACAATGTTATATACATAAACTGACTGTGACAAATTGAAGTATAGAAGCATATTTTTCTCAATGTACTAAGTTAATTTAAGTGAGTTCCTTATCATCAAAATACAATAAATTTTGAAATCACAACATCACTAATAAAAGAGCAGCAGACCACTTCATAATGTGCTCTTGAGAACTTCATTCTCTGGTTTATAGCTGTAGTAATAATATATACTACCTTCATGGCTTTTCACTATCCATCGTGATCATACCATAGCCACCTCTCATTACGAGTTACTTCATTTCTTATTGCTAGTCCTCCATAGGCTTATTTTTCTGCTGAATTAGTTTTCCTGAACACTCAATTATGCTTACACAAAGTAGTGCTTCTGACACTTTTAAGCATTTCTTATCTCTTTATACAACAGCTGCTTGTGTAACCTGGAGTCATTCCCTTGGTATCCAACTTAATAGAGATGCATCCTAAAGATCTTTGGATTCAATGGTATTTGAAGAAAATAGCCACTTCTAATGAGCAGTCTAAATTCAATGACTTAGCCAATTTATATTGCTAATTATTCATTGGTTATGAATGGGTGAGGATAGGAAAAATGTGAATCCTATACAACATAATTGATTAAGAGTAAGAAATAGAGAATAACTAATCAAATTTCTTTTGCTTGTGACACTTTTTCCATAGACTGGTCAATAGTTGCTAAGAGATGTGTATTAGTCAGCCAAATAGGTGCTGATGCAAAATACCAGAAAATCAGTTGGTGTTTATAAAGGGTATTTATTTGGGGTAGAAGCCTACAGTTACCAGGCCATTAAGCATAAGTTTCTTCCCTCACCAAAGTCCATTGCCACATGTTGAAGCAAGACAGCTGCCGACTTTTGCCAGGGTTCAGACTTCTTGGGTTCCTCTCTTCCCGGGGCTGCATTTCTCTCCAGGCTTAGCTCCTCTGTTTCCTCCACAAGGTTAGCTGTAGACTATGACGCTCTCTAGGCTTTGCTTCTCTCCACAAGGCCAGCTGTGAACTCTCAGATGAATGGCTCATCTCTATCCTGGGGCCTTCTCTCCCTCACGACCAAGCTTTCTTATTTCCCGGGGCTCCAGCTCAAGACTCCAACATCAAAACTTTTCCAACACTGTCCTTTGCCATGTCTTTTATCTTCAATTCCCCCACGCCCCACCAAAGGGTGGGGCTCAAGGCCCTACTTACGTAGCCCAGTCAACCCCCTAATCATAACTTAATCATGCTCAGATTAACAGATCAGTTTACAAGCATGATTCAACATCTATTTTTGGAATTCATAATTACATCAAACTGCCAAACCGCTATAAGATGTTATTATTTTTTGATCTAGAGTGGCTGATTATATTCATAAGTCTATTAGAGAAACACTTGGAACTAAGCTTCTTTAGACTAATTTAATATCTCACAATTCTACATGGTCCAGTCATCAATTAATATATTGACAGTATTTTTTGGAATTGGATAATGGCAAGACACTTTTGATGTTAGCATGGAAATGAAAGTTACCAATTGATGTACAACTTAACTTTGTATTATAACATTTGTTTCTGGATCTCCATTCCCTATCCTTCTAGGTGTCTTCCATATTCAATATATGGTTTGGGGCACTATTCATGTCAAATATTTGTGCTCTTCCCATGTATCCACTGAACTCCTCTATCCATCTATCCCTCATGCAGTATAAATAATATTTATTGAACATATATTATATGCCACTTATGCTAAGATTTAAATATAGAGAAATAAAATAAATGGAAAAACTCATTTAATCATAAAGGAAGAGAATTTAAATAAAGTTAATGTGTTATCATACATGACATCACAGGGTTATCACACAGATGTTAGCAGCAAGTGCCAATAGATAAAAGAAAAGGGTGCTAAAATAGTTTTGGCAGTGTGTAAATGAAACATCATGTGAGGATGCTTGATATGTACTCTATTCTTGAAGAAGACAGACAAAAAAGTCTTTCCCAATAAAACAATAGCATGAGGAAAAGAGATAAAATGGAAAACTGCCCAATAATTTTTTGGAACTACAAACAATAGATCTTTTGTGATGCACAAAGTTATGTCCAAAAATCTTTGTGGATTTACACAGAATTTAGTATATATTTACATCAGCGAAATGCTTACTTTGCAAAGACTGGCACATTCACTTGAAATAGGTTCAAAAATTATCTTTTTATATTCTTAAATAGTTTTAAATTTATATGGTGAGTAATATTCTTTTTATATGTCATAATTTTCTTTCTGCCTTTACTTTCTACTAATATTGCCAGATTTTCTCTAGGTTCTTGGCTAAGCTACAAAAAATGAATTTTAAGTGCAAGCCAGTTTAGTTGGGCTAGTAATTTATTCAGGAAGGGAGGGAAGAGAAATGGGAGGAGAAAATAACAGATTATGGGTCTCAGGTAGGGAGTAAAGGGCTGAAAAGCGATAAAGAGGGCTGATTTAGAGACTACAATTTCCCATTACAGATTACAAATGCCCAGGTTTACTTGCATGCTCATCCAGGCAGGGAAAAAGGCAAGAACAGGGGAGGTTCAGCCTTTGTGCTTGCTTTTTAAAACATTAATCACTCCATCCCTTTGCTAATGTTGTGGGAGTCTGAGTTGTTTGCTGTTTTGATTGGTTATCCCTCCCATCAATCCCCCAGGAGGGGTCTGGAGAATATCCGGGGCTTCTCCTGGCTTCTGGAGGGAATCCTGGTCTGCATGGAGTTTTTCACAAGGTTTTTCCAGCAGCCATCTTGTGGTGTATTCGTGGCCATGTGGATTTAATGGCAGTGGTTTTTCTGCCGGGTTCCAGATCCGTCTTTTGATTCTTAATATAGCCTGCCTCACTAATGCTAACACTTGCCATTGACTTTATTTTGAGGACACTGTTGGGCATAGAAAAAATACTCTTATCCCTTCTGAGATACTATTGCATTTATCTAGGCCAATAACCACATCAAGGGCAGTATGCTTCAGCTACACTGGACTTCTTTAACTCTTTCTAACACATATGCAACTGAAGGTTAAGCATTAACAAATAATTATGATTACTCAATCACTATATAGATGCCTTTATATTATAAAACAGCAAAGGTTAATACCTGAAATTACTGAAGCTGTCTAGAGTGGTCTCCCCCCTGTTTATAGTTACTCTAGACTTAACCTTACCCTTGCAGATGCTTACTATTGTGATGGTAATTCTATATTTAATTCACACTTGTGTATACTTACTGTTGGGATGGTAACCACTCCACCATCCTCTGTTTAATATTCACATGGAAAACCTTATCACTGACCTCTACTCCGTACTCTCCTATCTCAGAAACTTGATCTCTGAGAAGGATTATAACTTTGTAACTACCCTGGTTTGGGGTCCACTCCCAGCTTTTTCAACCCCTTAATGTTTATTAATGAAGGAATTTGTGTCCAGCTCCACCCCAATTATTCATTATCACCTTGAGGTTATAAAAGATTAGAATTTCTGCAGATCAGAGAGGCAGTTTTTGGGTCATCTAAGGCAACTGACTTCCTGTGCTTGCACGACCAAATAAATTTTTGTCTCTTTGAAACACCAGTGTCTCAGGAATTGGCTTTAAATATGCATTGGGAGAAAAGAACCAAATTTTGCTTGGTATCACATAATGCTCAATCTTACTTTGGTCTCTGGCCCCTGTTGTTCTTATGCCTTGAATGTTTAACCCCAGAATTTTATAGCCTTTATATTCAGGTCTCAGTTGGTTACTGCTTCAGATCACCTTCCTGACTATTCAATCAAATATACCTCTGGAATTCCTTACTCATCTTCTATCACTTATTTTTGCTTTATTATCTTCACAACACATCACTATCTGAAAATAACTTCTTTTTTCACTAATGAGTTTATTCTTTTTTCCTCCACCAATTAGAACACAGAAGTCATGTGCATAAGACCTGTGCATATGACTCTCCATTCTTTCTTGTGACCATCCCTCACCTTTGCTCTCTAAACTGTGCTCCATCTAGGACTTTTGCTGGGAAACAAATCATGTGAATAAAGTGATAATTTTTATTCCTTGGGGTCCTGTTTGTTGGTTGTTGGTTAATATGTGCTAATGTATGAGTGGGTTAATATGTTACTTTCAGGTCAATATATTTGCATTTTAAAATGGAACTTCTTCAAGGTAATTAGTATAACCTACAAATTTCAGACAGGTAGGGCCAAAGAGAAGATGTATTTTTTATAAAAGGCTTTTGTCAAACTTCAAATTAGTGTCAGTGGGCAGAGACTGAATTTGACTATTTGTAGCATCTATTTCCTAAAATCTATTTCATGAGAGCATTAGAAAAGCTAAAACAGTAAAATATTAAAGGAGTTAAATTATCATATGATGAGTGCTGTTATAAATATGCAATCTTTATGTGACGTAAATTAGAAATCAAGGAAAATGTTAAGTATTTGTTAAAATTAATGTTGAATCTCAGTACTGATTTTTAGCAAGTGGCTTAGGTTTCCAAATGCTTTCTTGATAACAGTCCCTTAAGCTTTGGTTAGTCTATGTTGTTTCAGAGGCAAGAATGGAAAATAGTGAAGGACAAAAGAGAAAATGAGTCACCAAGGAAGCTGACACCTCATTAGCTTTAAAAAATGCAGTCTGCTTTTCCATGAATACCATTACAGCTCTGAGAAGACTAAAAGGTCCTATCAAATTCCAGACAGTAGGAGTAACTGAAATAGCCCAACGAGTTAAAAAATGTATACCCTGCAAGAGCTGAATCAAGATTAATTTAACAACCCAATAAGGTATGTTAGGCCACCCAATATTTTTTAGGATAAATTGTTCCTTCATATATTTAAGTATTTCAACCAGCTTAATGTCATGAAAATGTTGCAAGTAGAAGTGTATCAACAGATAAAACTGATCAATATGAGAATAGCCCATCTATGAAACATTAATCCAGCAGCCTCTATTAGCTACCTACTATGTGAAGAGGTAATTTATAAGAAGTAAATTAGGTAATGCACACACATATACAAGCATACATAGAAGAGAAATATACCTATTCACAAGGCACTTAAAGATTGTGAGGAAATAAATTGTATATTCATGAAATAAACAGAAAATGTAAGTAAATGTAAGACAATGGGAAATATTGTACATAAATATAATTGAAAACCAGAAAATAAAAGCAAGGAAAGCAATCAGTAGAGTACCAAAAGAACTGGCCTTAGAATTAAGAAAACAGGGTTCAATTTAATTCTCTTTACTTTCTTTGGTGGGTGACCTTGGTGGAGGCAACCATCTTTCAGTCCCAGTTATTCACATGCTAAGAGCAAGTAATAAAATCTCCCTCAAATGGTAGATGTAGGTATTGAATGAGGCCATGAATATGAATGTGTTTTAACAATTGTAAGTTACCAATAAAGTGAAAAGTTTCATCAGGAAGAGTCATTTTAGTCTGTGCTGGGTATTGCTGCTCTGCTCACACAGGTAGTTCCAGCATAGAAGAGGGAGGGGCTTTGCCCTTATCTATTTTAATAGCTTCACAAATAATTAAACTGTAACAAAAAATTTCAAATGAATTTTAAACCTCATTTTAAAAACTAAACTTCTGAAACATAGCAATAATAAAATGCATGTAGTTGTTATTTTTATTCAAATTTACTGAGCAAGCTTTAGAAGAATCAACACTGCATTCATTTTTTTCTGACTTTAAATATAGAGAGATGGATAATTTGTGATCTTGCCCCTCAAGAAGTTCAAACTCTAGGGAGAGGTCAAATATTAATATTCCCCCAAATCTGTATAATTATAAGTACACTGTAATGTATTTGGTGGTAGACATATGACATGAAAGATTTCTTAATTTATACATAAAATTCGCTATTGGTCTAAACATTCTTTAAGGGTAACTGCTCATTCCAATCCTTGCAGTTAGATGAAAATCTATGCCTTATTTGTAAGCTAAAAGTTACTCTTGCCACAAAAATTACAGTCTTCTATTTTGTTTTTAATTGGTTACTCATGTGCAGAAATAACTTAGGCATATTGCATTATGAAAAAATATAAATATTCTTAATTTTATTCTAACTTGCTGATCATAATTGCTCAAAAATCACATCTGCCCATCATTATTAGTAATAACCAGGCTCTAAAAGACATAGATTAGATTTATTGTTATTACATTACTTCAAAGTCTTGCAAGGTCTATGTGAAAAGAAGTAATCATATTAAGTATTACCTTAGTCAAGGGTTACAAGGCCTATTAATTCCATCCAAAATGCAAGGTATTCTCTAATGAATATTCATGGGTTGCTTCAACTTTTTTTTCTTAGTGTACATAAAAGGTACTTAATTCACTTACATACTTAATTGACTAATACTCTGTCCATGCGCTTGTGTTAAACTCAATTAATTTGTATAGTGTATTTATTTTTAAAACATGCAAATATTAAATTAATTTCTTAATAGATTATGTACAATTGTCAACCTCATTCAGATTGGCCATGAAAACAGTGACTTTACCCACATGTATAGTACCTAAAATGTTTAAGTAACTTAGAAAAAATGATGTGAATTACAAAGGAAAAAGAGCAATGTACCTGAAGGAAACATAGTGTATTCTGTCTCATACCAGTGCATGTTTTTGTTTGGCTTCTGTGGGCATTTGTTTTATAAATAACTTTTTAATGTAGGCATGCAGAACGGTAGAAGAAGGCACTGCTTCTCAAAGAGAAATTTCTGTATTCTACTTATGAATGAAAGATAAGAAAAATGACAATTGGAAGTATGAAGGCATAATTGGACATCTTATAAATTAATATTTCACTGGAAAATTTAAATGTGATGGATTATGACCTAGAACCCAGAGACAAACTATACTCTTTCCAGTTTTTTCTTTTTCTTATAAAAACTACTAAATGTTCATAAACTCATTAAGTTTTTTAAAATTTCAATACATACTTTCATAAAATTGTTCTTAACTGTTATAGAAATAGTAATGATATTCAGAGTAACCATGTTCAGTGTAAAATTTTACCACAATAGAATTATCTTATGTCCTCATCTTTAGTACTTTTCCTGTTTTGGAGTTTTCTTGCTTCTTGAACCCAAGCGCATAGCCAGCTTCATGAACAATTCATCTCAGACAAATAGATGAAAATTCATCTCAGAAAATAGATGCTCCTTATTTTGTTTTAGGGGCTGACATAATTGCCTAAATTTTTTTCATTTTCTCATCTCCTGATTGCTCTATGGAAGCAAGTTTGATTATCAAACAAGACGTATTCCTTGCTCTCCCTCTTAACTCTTTTTAATTGAATCACATTAACAGAGTAGGGAAAAAGCACTGCTGAGGAGGTGCTGTGAAAGCAGAAATGTCCCAAAGAATCCTTAGTGTCCTGGCCATGCTCAGAAAATATTACCAAAGATACCATGGAGGAGCAAGTGTTGACAGAGGAAACAGGAATTTCTGTTGCTGGACAGCAGAAACCAGTAAAGGCTTCAAAAAACCATAGCTGTATCCATTATTGCAAGATCATGCAGAACAATTCTAATGCCCTAAAAATGCCCCATGTTCTATCTATTCTATTCTTCCCTCCCCCTCCCCTTGGGACCTATGGTAACCACTAAGTTTCACTTTTTGAAGAATAAGATTCATAATTACTTTCAATAATATTGAGAGATTGACACATTGGTCTGTTTTCTTTTATTAGGCACTGCCTATGTTCTCAAGAGACTCTTGCTCCTCTATTTGAGAATGTAGCAGGACTTCTCAGGATGGGAGTTTAACATTCTCTTGGTTATTGTGTGAGTCTTCACCCACTGAGATAACACACTATGACTAGATAAACACTTACTTATTCCATAGAAGCCTGCCCGAGGTGTGCCCTGTCCTGTATGTCCTCCCACATCAAACACCCTACACCAGTAACCATTCACTGCCATATTTGCCAAAAGTACATTCCCAACGTCGGAGTTTTAATCACAGACCTGCAAATCCCCAGAGTTTACCTACTCCTTCCCCAAGCCTACCCCCTAGTTCCATGGATAATCCAACCCAAGCCCCCCGTCCCACCCTACCTTCTTCACAGACCAGCACTGCTGAACCCAATGGCATCACTGCACCTCTGTCATGTCCATCCACTGAGCAACTACACCCTTCAATCTTAACATAGATTTTGCCCATAAGGGCATTGGCTCACAACCCTCTACTCCCTTTCAGTCTCTTTTAAACCTATCTTCCAGACTCTAGCTCTGTGAGTCTGCTCAATTTGCTTAATTCATATCAATGAGGTCATGTAATATTTGTTCTATAGTGCCTGGCTTGCTTCACTCAACATAAGGTCTTCAAGATTCATCTAAGTTATACCATGTGTTAATACTGCATTCCTTCTTATAGCTGAGTAATATTTCATTGTATGTATATACCACAGTTTGCTTATCCTTTCATCTGTTGATGAACATTTGGGTTGTTTCCTACTATTGGCAATAATGAATAATGGATACAGGCCATTTTAAATTTCATCAAATTTATAAAAGTGAATGATCCAAAATGTAAACCATAATGTAAATCATTGACCATGGTTAGTAACAATGCTTCAATAATTGTACATCACTTGTAACAAATGTACCATCCACATGTAAAATGTTATTAATAAGGGAGAGGGAGAAAGGGGGAGGATGCTGGGTATATGGGAATCCCCTATACTCTATATGTGACTTTTCTGTAAACTAAAGCTTCTTTGAAGATAAATGAAAAAAAAAATAAAACACTAGAGGAATACATGGAAGAAAATGTCAATGTACATACAAAACAACAGATCATACAGTGATGAAAGACACAATGTCAAAAAAATTTTTAGTTATTTCAAATTTTATCAATTTTTTAAAATTTTATTTGTTATTTTTAAAATTATCATTATTTCATCTTCTCATTAATTTTAGTTGGTTATTTTGTTGATGTCATTTTTGAAGACATTTTGGATCACAGGAGCATCACCACTGTAGCAGGAGAAGATCATTGGTGGGAGGTGTCAGTGATGGGGAATGCATGAGTGGAGGTTCACCTGGGGCATATTACGAAGGCATACAGAATGTGTTCAAGTGTTCATGGGGCATTGTCATGGTAGGTGGAGACCCACACAATAACAGAAAGAAAATGAAATTCTCATCCTGGGGAGCTCTGCCATGTTCTCTAATGGGACAACAACAAACCCCCTAGTACAGGGCCAGTGCCAGGTGAAGGAGGATGGACCATCGCTATAGGCCCTTGCAATTGATGACTATACTTATGAACCTTTTCTTTAGAAATTGAAACTTAGCCTAATATTATATATTGCCTAAGAGTTACCTTCTGAAAGCCCCCTTGTTGCACAAATATGGCCTCTCTTTGAGCCAGACTCAGCCTATAAATGCATTACCTACTCCCCAGAGTGGGATATGACATCTGGGGATGAGCTTCCTTGGCACCGAGGGATTATTACCAAGCACCAATTAGCAATGCACCTGAAAAAGATCTTCACCAAAAGGGTGAAAAGATAAATAAAATTGAGTTTTTATGGCTAAGAGATTTCAAAGTGAGTCAAGAGGTCATTCCAGAGGTTACACTCATGCAAGTCTCAGAAAGATCTCATTGACTGCCAGAGCAAACAGTGCCTCAAATAGCAGGGCCCCTGAGGGCTCTAGAGACATCTAAATGCTATGGGCAGGGCAGACAGCTCAGGAGTTTGGCGCCCTGTCAGTGTGTCCTACTTTGGAATTTATGCTCCCCAGTGTGACAGAGTTGGACTTATTTGTGGTTTCCCTACACGTGGCTCTTTTGCACCTTCTATTTGAACCTATACTTAGTACTTGACTTGATAAATGTATGTTCAAGAGACTTAAATCTTTGGGCTATCCATGTGCCAGTTGGGCCCTGAATCTCAACAGAGTTGCAACACCTACTATCCAGTTCATTGGACTCACCCAGGACAACTAACAAGGAGATGATGATGGACAACGCCCATCCAAAGGAACAGAGGGAGTCTGCAACTGCAAGCAAGTTAGTCCCATCCATCAGCCTCATGGGATCTAAGCCCCCTCTCAATTAGAAGTAGAGTGGGCATCACGATCCCAACTTCTCCTGGATTGGGGAATGAACAATGGACTAGAGGAGACTTATGTTTATTCTGGTTATTCTGGCAATGGAAGAAATTTTATCATTGATGTGGAAGCAGGGGCCACCGGAAGTTCTGAAGGGAGGAAGAGGGGAAAACTGGGAATAGCATATGTGTAAATTAATGATGTTTAAGGTGGAGCACTGCACACATTGTGGCAATGGCTACAACTGCTTAAATGTATGGCTGTGGACTGGATACCTCCTGTCTTTCCTTGAGCTTGCTGGTGATATGAGTAATTTCTTTTTAGACAGGGTGAGAGGATAGAAAGGGAATAGAATGAGGTATAGAAAAAAATCAATCACTCCCTCCTGTGGATCAATGAAAATAATATACCATGAACTGTGAAATATGATTGAATTCAAACATAATACAACTAAGAATATTATGTAAAATTATAGCTATGTAAAGTTTTTTTTTTCTCATTTTCCTTATCTTTTTGAGACTCCACTTCTGCTCCATTTGCTGATTCAGCCTACTCTTCAAAAGTATACAATACTGGAATTTTTCAGAGCATTATCCTAAGCCTTCTCTTCTTCTCATTCTACATTCTTTTACCAGGAGACCCCACACAGAGCTTCAGTAATTATCTATATGCAATTATGTTCTAAAATTATATTTTCATTCCAGAAATTTGTTCTGCAATTCAGACCCATAGGTCCTGTTTTCTAATTTACACTTCTACAGAAAATCTAAAAAGTATTTAGATTTTTTTTGGTTATGGTTTGTTGAAATTCTTTCAAATATGTTGTTTTAATAACATTTGTAAAATTTTTGGACATTATATCCTCAAATATTTTCTCTCCTCACTTCCCCCGCTTTTTCCTGAGAATCAATTACACATTTTAGAACACTTGATATTATGCCAAATCTCACCTAGACTCTGTTCATTAAAAAAAGAAATAAAACAAAAATAAAATAAAAAATAAAATAAAACAAACTTTTAGATAGCTTTTTGGATAGCTTTTATTCTTATTTCTTCATGTTTACCATCTTTCCTTCACCAATAGATTGTCCACATATCTATTATCCCCTCCTAGTGAATATCTTTATTCAGATACTTTATTTTCCAACCTAGGTTTCATTAGGTTCTTTTTTAAAAATATACATAAATATATATTATTTTTAAAGAAGATTTGGATTGCATAAATGTTACATCAAAAATATAGGGGATTTCCATATTCCCCCCAGCCCACTTTCCCACATTAATAACACCTTTCATTAGAGTGTCACATTTGTTACAGTTGATGAACATATATTAAAGCGTTATACTAACCAATGACTATAGTTAACATTATAGTTTACACTTTGCCCCACACAATTTTATAGGTTTTGACAAAATATATAATGGCCAGTATCTGTCATTGCAATATCACAAGGATAATTCCAATGTCCAAAAAATGCCCCCATGTTGTATATATTCTTCCTCACCTTCCCCTCAAAACTTCTGGTAGCCATTCCCTTTATATCAATGATACAAGTTCTTCCATTGCTAGAATAATAATAAGTCTATAACAGAATAATAATAATTCTACTTTACTCCATTGTTCATTCCCAATCTTTAGGATTTTGGAATGGTGATGCTCACTCTGCTTCCTATCGAGAAGAGGCTTAGAACTCATAAGGCAGAAGGTTTGAACAATCTTGCTTAGAGTTGCCAACACTCTCTATTCCTTGGGCTGGGATTTATCCATCATCATCTCCTTGTTAGTTGTCCTGGGTGAGTCCAGTGAACTGGAGAGTAGGTGTGGCAACTCTGGTGAGATTCAGGCTCAACCGGCACATGAACAGACCAAAGATTTAAATCTCTGGAGCATATATTTAACAAATATAGTGTTAATTATAGTTTGAAATAAAGGGGGCAGAAGGGCCATGGGTAGGGAAAACATAAATGAGTCTAACTCTGTTACAATGATGAACATAATTTCCAAGGTAAAGCCAACTGACAGGGTGCCAGATTCCTGAGCCTCTCTGCCCTGCTTATAGTGTCTAGATTTCACTAGATCCCTCAGGAACCTGGCTGTTTAAGGTACTCTTTACTGTGGTAGTCAATGAGATCCTACTGAGACATGCATAAGGGTAACCCCTGGAATGACTTCTGAACTCATTTTGAAATCTCTTAGCTATAAAAACTCATTTGTATTAATATTTCTCCCTTTTGGTCAATGTCTTTTTCCAGATGTATTGCTATTTGGTGCTTGGTAATATTCTCTTGGTGCCAGGGAGGCTCATTGCCGAGAGCCATGTCCCATGCTGGGGAGAAGGTAGTATGTTTATATGTTGAGTTTGGCTTAGATATAAGTCACATTTGAGCAACAAGGGAGATTTCAGAAGGTAACTCTTAGGCAATATATAATACTAGGCTAAGTTTCAATTTCATGAGGAAAGGTTCATAAGTACAATCATCAATATCAAGGGCCTGGTATAATTGTTTGTTTTCCTTCACTAGGCACCGCCCGTGTACTCAGGGGATTCTTGCTGTTCTATTAGAGAATGTAGTAGGACTCCCCAGGATGGGAATTCAATATTCTTTCAGTTATTATGTTGGTCTCCACCCACCTAGACAATGCCACATGAACACTTGAACATATTCATATGCCTTAGAGGCATGCCCCAGGTGAATCCCTTCCCATACATCCCCCCAATCACCAACAGCCCACACCAGTGATCCTCCCCTGCCACAGTTGTGACCCTTCTGTGATCTAAAACCTCTCCAAAAACAAAGTAAAAAAAAAAAATTAATAATAAAATAAAATAATAATAATACTTTTAAAAATAAAATACAAAAATAAAAAATAAAAAAAAATTAAAACTTAAAATAAAAATTTTAAATACATTGTATATTTCATCACTGTAAAATCTGCTGTCTTGTATGTACAGTAACAGTCTCTCCCATATATTCTTATTTTTTTCATTTTATCTTCAAAGGAGCTTTAGGTTATAGAAAAGTCAGATAGAAAATATAGGGAATTCCCATATACCCAATGTCCTACCCATATTCCACTCTTCCCTATTAATAACATTTTACATGTAGATGGTACATTTGTTCCAATTGTACAAATATTGAAATATTGCTACTAACCATGACCAATAATTACATTAGGTTTACAGTTTGCACAGTACTTATGAGGTTCTTTTTAAATATAACTTTAATTTTTATTTTCACTATGCTCATGTTTATTTTTAAAACCTTTTTCCAGGTTGAGGGTCAGATTTTCCAGCTTCGAGTCTAGTAATTTTTTAAATAAATCTCTTTCTGGACATTATGATTGTTATGGTATTTATTGATTGAATTTTATTGTGTTTTTGAAAAGAATATTCATGGCTTGTTTGTTTTTTTCTGGTACTAAGGTATATGTGGATCACCTTTATCCTTTCAAGACACTTTTTAAGCTTTGGTAGTTGAATCTTAAGTAGTCTTTACTCTAGGGCTAATTTTTATCTACTATTAAAGCATAATAAAGTATTACTTTCTTGGAATACCTGCAAAATACCACCCAGGCATAATAAAGTCTCTTCACTCTGGCTGGTCAAAACGTGAATATCTCACATCCATGTCTGGGCTCTGGTAGTTTTTCAGCTTATAGTTTTCTGGAAATTGTTCTTGCTCAGGTTTATAACATTTCTCTCTACTCAGTGTGTTGCAGCAGGCTCAAGTGAGCTCAGTGTGTTGCAGCAGACTCAAGTGAGCTCCCTTGCAGATGTGTGAAGCTCTTTATGTATCTCTCTCCTTTATGCAAATATAACCACCTGAACCTCTTAAACTCTGATCTCTGTCACCTTAACTGTGATCTGTTTTGGTTTCCCTTTCCTCCACCACAGTACTGAATGAATAGGGATCGCCTTATTCATTTCTTTTGTTTTAGCCACTACAATCTTTTGCTGTCTTCTGTTCAAAGTCTGGATACAAATGGTTCAGATATTTTGATATGTTTTCTAATTGTTATGGCAGGTAGGAATTTCTGGTACAAGTTACCTTGTCATGGAAGTAGTTTTCCTGCATCTCATACTGTAGCCAACTTCCTCTCTTTTACCCCACCCCCCTACAAAGCTCAACTCCAACTTGCCCAAATAAGTCCATTTTAGCATTTAGCTCCTACTGAGGCATTGTGCAGGTTTTTTTTTTTTTAATTAGATATTGCATTTAATGCCTTTGATCCATTCTTCCTCCTTGATCTTGGAGTACCTGCAAGATTGACTCTGAAGGAGTTGCTTTTACTAGTAACCATTTCAAATGGAACCAAAATCAATTTCTTTAAAATTCTTCTTGAACTCTACTGACTTCAAAAACATATTCTCCATGAAGAGTCATTGCTAAGGAATAATTTCACTTTTCTTAAGTAGTCGTGATAAATTTAAAACCCAGAGGAGTTCTTAACAGACTGCAATACAGAATAGTTTTTAGATAGCCTTCATGATGATTTATATTGACTACTGTTGTTTTCTGGTATGTAAAATAACTTTGGTCCTTAAGTTAGGAAAAAGTTTGTTTTTCTAGTATAAGGTTCATTTGGGAAGCTAAACCAATCAGTGTGGCACACAGAGGAATGATGGAAGTATTTATTGCAATCCTGATGCAAGAGCTTGTTCTAATTCATTTTACAGAAAATATGTTTTAAATACCATTACATTATATAAACGCCAAGAAATGGAGATTATTAATTTTAAAAGTTTCTATAGAAACTTGTTAAAAGTTGTCACAGTATCTGTACTTCTGAATACAACATGAATGCAATATTTACAGAATCAAATAAATGTGTATTTATATAAGGTACTAGAGTACTAATCCAGGGAATATATTGAAAACCTTATCCAAGGAACATTGAAACTATATTTACTACATAATAGATCTTATTAATTTGGTGAGAACCTCTAGTATATTATACTTTAGAAACAATAGAAATGCTATAGAGATATTTTACCATATGGAAATTATTTTAATTCATATTTCACAATAAATTTTTTACACAAGAAATTTAGTTGAGATTTTCTACGTTTTTTATATTTAGACTTGAAATTTTCAACTATTGAAAGAAATTTTTCAGTGATTACATATTATTCAAAATTATTCTCGTATCATTTCTCAGTTGGATGGCCTCAAAAACTACTAAAAATGTCGGTTTCAACACTCATATCTGCCATGTGTTACATTCCTTACTAAAAGTGTAGTATCTCTATCTTAGTCTAAAGAGCTTCTTATTTAATAGATCTGGAATGAATTTCAGAAAACTGAATTTTAGATAAGAATTCTAGGTAATTCCAAAGAAAGTAGACTATAGAATGCATTCAGAAAAAGTTACTTAAGTTAAACAAAATATTCTAACTAGTTATTTTACTCTCCTAAATATTTTACTATTGATTTTTTAGAGGTGCATATTTGTTCTATTGCTACCAAATGGAATATATTCTTGCTTCAATCTATAAGCTAGCTTCTATTTTATTAAGATTTTCTGAAAATTCACTTTCATGTGGCCATTTAAATAATAATAAATGTAATCTTTGGAACATTTTCAAAGAATTCAGATATTCACAAATAATATATAGTATTTTGCATTTACTTCATTTTAATCAATTGAAGTACATACAAATACAATTTTGTACTACCTCTGCCTAATTCTACACATATTCCAAGAGGTATGCCCAACTTTATTCTTACAAATAAATATCTAGAAATAATTTACATTTTTATTCTGTAGTATTAATGAACTTTTTGGTAGAAATGTTTGGGCTTACCAGAATTTGATTTAATAAAATGCGTTTATCTTTAGCGAGAGAAAGATAGGTATATAGAGAGATGGATAGATGATATTTCTTTTTCTAAAATCAGCAGAACTTTACGTTCAAGTTATTTCTGTAAACAGTCCTCTGTATTCTCACAGAATTCATTAAAAGTATTTTACTTTTGGAGAGAAATTTATAAATACTTTCATGGATGCAAAAGATTTTGGTTCATTCTTAAAACTGCCCTGGGGATGAAATGTTTTCTATTGACACTCAGAGTGGTGTCTTGCTCAAAACCATAGGACTAAACTAACTGATAGAGTTCAGAATCAAACACAGACTCTCTGACTTCACATCTGCAGTTATTATACCATGCCATAGGTACTTTGTAGAGCAACATTTTCCAAACTGCTCTAAGTAGCAGCAGTTTCTGGAGCTAATAAGATGAATTCCATGAATAAATAATGGAATGGAGTATTCATGGCTAAATAATTTTGGGAGATTTAACATTAAATTTAATCGGATTCTTTGAAGGACATTTTCCCCAAACATTTCAAAACACTGATGTACATAATGGAAATACTTGTAGACATAATTATGCAAACTTTTTTCACCAGAGAGCTTGTCATTTTATTAATATTGCAGGGAACTCAGAATCTATTAAACTCAGTTATTGAAATGCTGTCTAAAGTAAAAACTACATTTTCCCTAAATTTGAAATATTTGTATTTATACCTGACTCTCAAAGAAAATCTCTATGACTCAAAGCTAGTTTTTGGGGCATACATTCTGTCCTTTTGACATTTTAAAATAAGGTATAGGAACCCTACCAGTTTCAAAGAGCACAAACATAACTGTAGGCTATAGATATTAAATAGGGTCTTAAATGAAGGATTGCACATTTTCTAAACTGGAGACCCTGCACCCAATAGGTTGATAATCAACTGAAGAACCTCCAGATTTTTATGGTAGAGATAGTTATCATGCAGTATAGCTGGGTTAGCTTTTCATAAGCAACTTGAAACTTGTATCAGTGCTCTCGGTGCTTAGTGCATGATATCTAGTTGCATGGATAAGTAGATAGGAAAAAAAAGAAATTTTGATGAAACAATCCTATTTTGTGCTTCACTCAATGGAATGTCAATCTATTTCATTTAATTCAATAATGACTTTTACACATATGCATTCATGCAACAAGCATAAAATCTATTCTCTGTCCCAGTTACTATGCTAAGAGTGTCTTAAGCACCCTGAAGATGTATGTTGTCGGTCCTAGAGGTGAGAGAATGAATTGGACCACCTCTCACACAAGAGACCACTGTATACTACTTTTATTACTTATGTATAAAAAATAAAAGGGTAAGTGATGGATTCTTTATTATAATAAAAGCAACCAAGCATTTTAGTTATATGGGACACCACAAAAGCCAGGTTCAAGTTCTGAGTATGGTATGCAACAGCCAGGCTCCAATCTCTAGATACCATGATTTCTCATTGATGAAATGGTGCAACTAAGGCCTTCCTTGCAGGACCAAAATGTTGCTTTGGGAATTAAAAACAATTTATATAAGGCAAACTTTAAAGTACTATAAACATTTTTAAAAATTTTAATCAGTTTTTATTGATACATATTAATAAATCATACAATCTATCCAATGTGTATATAATCACATAGTTGTGCATTCATCAATGCAATCACCATTACAGAATTTTCATTATTCCAATATTAATAGTAATAATAAACAAAAAAACAAATAACTATACCCTTTAAAATTTATCTCTCAATCTCTTTAAGTTTCCCCTGCAAAACATAGCTGCTATTTTATATCCATCTCTCTAATTTATTTTGTACATTCATATTTTTCTTTTCTTAAGCATTTTTTTCAATTTTATTGATACGTATTAATAAAGCATAAATCCATACAAAGAGTACAATTAATGGTATTCGGTATAATACCATGTTTGTGCATTCATCACCCCAATTACTCCCAGAGCACTTTCATTATTTCAATAACAGTAATAAACAAACAAACAAACAAACAAACAAAGCACATCACTCTCAATCTCTCTGTGAATCAACTGGTGTAAAAGCTGCTATTCTTTTTCCTTCTTTCTAGTATATTTGTGTTTATATTTTACAAAAACCACCTAATATATGAAATATCACCCATATTTGTGTTTTACATGAGGTTTTACTATCTTATACAGTTCCATGTTATAGATTTTAGCTTTCCTTCTAGTAACATACATGACCTTAGACTTTCTTTTTCCAACCACTGTCATACCCATACAACAGCACTGTTACAAACACCATGATATGCTTTAATGTGTTCTATTCATTTCCAAAGATTTACAAACAACCTTTTAAACAATTCTGCATAGCTGAACCTTCAGCTTTCCAAACTCTACCCTTCTATTTTCTGGTGACCTATATTCTAATTATTAACTCCATGAATTTGCACAGTATATTTAGTTCATAACAGTGTACTCATACAGTATTTGTCCTTTTGTGTCTGGCTTGTTTCACTCAACATAATGTCCTACAGGTTCATCCATGTTGTCACATGCTTCATGACTTCTAGCCCTCCCAGCTGGGCCAGAAGAGTCTATTCAACAAATGGTGCTGTGAGAACTGGATATCCATATCCATAAGAAAGAAAGAAGACCCCTAACTCACATCTTATGCAAAAATTAACTCAAAGTAGTTCAAGGACCTAAATATAAAGGCAACAACCATAAAACTCCTAGAAGAAAATGTAGGAAAACATTTTCAACATCTTGTAATAGGTGGTAGTTTCTTAAACCTTACAGCCAAAGCACGAGCAACAACAACAACAAAAAAATAGATAAATGGGACCGCCTCAAAATTAACTACTTTTGTACCTCAAAAGATTCTGTCAAAAGGGTGAAAAGACAGCCAACTCAATGGAAGAAAATATTTGGCAATCCCATATCCGATAAGGGTTTATGATGATCTATGATGTACAAAGAGATCATACAACTCAACAATAAAAAGACAAGCTACCCAATTGAAAAATGGGCAAAAGAGTTGAAAAGACAATTGTCCAAAGTAGAAATACAAATGAGGAAGAAACACATGAAAAAATGTTCAATATCACTAGCTATTAGGGAAATGCAAATCAAAACTACAATAAGATATCATTTCATACCTATTAGACTGGCAACTATTAAAAAGATGGAAAACTGTAAATGTTGGAGAGGACGTGGGGAGATATGAATGCTTATTCACTGTTGGTGGGAATGTGGAATGGTACAGCCACTCTGGAGGACAGTTTGGCACGTTCCTAAGGAAGTTGAGTGTAGAGTATCGTGCAACCCAGCTATACCATTACTAGGTATATACCCAGAAGAACTGAGAGCAGAGACACTAACAGATATCTGCACACCGATGTTCATAGCGGCATTATTCACAATTGCCAAAAGTTGGAAACAACCCAGGGTCCATCAATTGATGAATGGATAAACAAATTGTGGTGTATGCACATGATGGAATATTATGCAGCAGTAAGAAAAACTATAAACATTTAAAAAGCCTTTAAATATGTTTCTAATTTAAAATTTCTTTCAAGATTTGTAATTGAAAAGTTGTGAGACATTGTCTCAAGTGAGTAAAATATACTCCTTCTACCATGAATGATCTACATCCATTCATAAAAAGTTAAGGTGGCAACAAAGTTCATAAAATGGGAAATGAATCTTAATTAGAACAGATCTTCTTTAAATATAGA